>VSMD01082207.1:0-79943 GCA_008750895.1 Mirza zaza
AAAATTAGCCGGGCATGGTGGCGCATGCCTGTAGTCCCAGCTACTTGGGAGGCTGAGGCAGCAGGATTGCTTGAGCCCAGGAGTTTGAGGTTGCTGTGAGCTAGGCTGACGCCATGGCACTCACTCTAGCCTGGGCAATAAAGTGAGACTCTGTCTCAAAAAAAAAAAAAAAAAGGATAAAATTAGCTGGGCATGATGGCGCATGCCTGTAGTCCCAGCTACTCGGGAGGCTGAGGCAGGAGGATCGCTTGAGCTCAGGAGTGTGAGGTTGCTGTGAGCTAGGCTGACGCCACGGCACTCACTGTAGCCTGGGCAACAAAGTGAGACTCTTGTCTCAAAAAAATAAATAAATAAATAAATAAATAAATAAATGGGGAAATAGTGAGATATCTGGCTGTATGTCAGACAGCTTAATAGTATTTATTTAATACACTGACTATGTACAACACTGTTATTTGATATGGAAGGTGTAGGGTCCTCGCCTTAGAAACTTATGCTTTGGTGGAAATAGCAAAATACCATCAAGAGACACAGCAGGGCAGGATAAAATGAAGAATGGATTATAAAAGTCCATGAGTAGGAGACAGCCAGTGTTATGGAAGACAAGTAGAAACACTGGTTGAGAGGAAACCAGGTGCAGGCAAGCTACTTGAGGTGCTATGAGATGAATTTGAAGGAGAGAGGGAAGGAGCTGGACGGTTTCTTGAACACCGATTAACTATATTAACAAGTGCTTTTCTACAGAATGAAATATTTAAAGCAGCTTTATATGAGCTAAAAAGTAAAACATTAATGTGACTAAATGCAATGTGGCATCCTGGACTGGCTCTTGGAACAGAAAAAGGACATTAGTGGCGATACTGCAATCCACTTAGTGGTTGCCAGGGAGGAGGAGGAATGGCACGCAAGTGACTGCTAAATGGCTATGGGGTTTCCTTTCGGGGAGATTAAAACGTTCTGATGGAGATCAAATGATGGTGGTGATTTCACAACACTGTGAATGTACTGAATGTTAATGGTAAATTTTATGTTAGATGTATTTTATCACAATTTTTAAAGGCCATAAAAGATACTGCCCCCCAAAAAACACCTGAAATCTGAAAAATGTCTGCAGTTTAGTTACTAGTATTATGCCAATGTTAGTTTTTTTAGTTTTCACAAAGATACCACGATTATATAAGATGCTAACATTAGGAAGGCTGGATGAAGAATATATGGAAAGTCTGTACTATTTTGCAACTTTTCTGTAAATCTAAAAATTTTTCCAAAATAAAAATTTATTTAAGGCCGGGCGCGGTGGCTCAAGCCTGTAATCCTAGCTCTCTGGGAGGCCGAGGTGGGCGGATCGTTTGAGCTCAGGAGTTCGAGACCAGCCTGAGCAAGAGCGAGACCCCATCTCTACTATAAAAATAGAAAGAAATTAATTGGCCAACTAATATATATAGAAAAAATTCGCCGGGCATGGTGGCACATGCCTGTAGTCCCAGCTACTTGGGAGGCTGAGGCAGCAGGATTGCTTGAGCCCAGGAGTTTGAGGTTGCTGTGAGCTAGGCTGACGCCATGGCACTCACTCTAGCCTGGGCAATAAAGTGAGACTCTGTCTCAAAAACAAAACAAAACAAAACAATTTATTTAAAAAAAATTAATATGAAAAAAATGCATGACCCCCAATTTTTTTGAAGCCACTATCAGCTTTGGGTGTTTTTGTGTTCCCCTGTATCTATCTTTTAGAATAGAAGTCCTTTGAGGACAAAGGTATAATGTGTATCTCTTTGGTATTATTATTATTAGTTTTTAAATTTTTAGAGATGGGGTCTTGCTCGGTGGCCTAATCTGGAGTACAGTGAGAGCTCACTGCAGCCTTGAACTCCTGGCCTCAGGCAATCCTCCCACCTCAGCCCCCCGAGTAGCTGGGACTACAGGTGTGCACCACTATGCTCGGCTTTTATCAGATTTTAAGGCTTGAACAGCTGAGTTCAGTTTTTCTGAAGAGCACTAAATAGAACAGGTTTTCAATTAAGGTCTCTGGCTGCTGCAGGACTGGAGGATAATTGTTGAGCATCTCCTCTCTGGGGCCTGTCAACCCAAGAGTAATGACTTTTGGCCACTTCAGACCTGAGGTAATTTCAAACCAGCACAGATTTCCATTTGTTCTCTTTATCCAACCTACTGTGTTCTGTTATTCATATGGTTCAATTACGCTTAGACCTCAAGGGAGAGAGACGGGGATTTAAGAAGGAAAAGAACCAGCGCAGCTTCTTATTTTGCGTGGCACATGATACACGGGACATATGATGCCTCTGTACGTGATGTCCAGCTGAGCCACTGCAAATAATCTGTGACAAAGACAAGGATGCCTGGTAATCAAGGTATAAAAAAAGTATGTGAGGGGGCGATGGTGGTAATGGTTAGTGAAATTTTGGAAATGTATCTTCTTGAAATAATGGTATGATTCATTTCTCAACAAAATGGCTGGTTTCCTTCTCTTTTTTTTGAGACAGAGTCTCACTCTGTTGTCCAGGCCAGAGTGAGTGCTGTGGCCAGAGTGAGTGCTGTTGTCCAGGCCAGAGAGTGAGCCTAGCTCACAGCAACCTCAAACTCCTGGGGTCAAGTGATCCTTCTGCCTCAGCCTCCCAAGTAGCTGGGACTACAGGCATGTGCCACCATGCCCGGCTAATTTTTTCTATATATTTTTAGTTGGCCAAGTTGATTTCTTTCTATTTTTAGTAGAGACAGAGTCTCGCACTTGCTCAGGCTGGTTTTGAACTCCTGACCTTGAGCGATCCTCCGCCTCGGCCTCCCAGGTTACTAGGATTACAGGCGTGAGCCACCACGCCAGGCACTTCCTTCTCTTTTGAACTTGGAAAATATCGTTCCAGTTTCAAGTAAGCCTGGTTATTTTCTTACCCATTAAAGAAATTCCCCCCAAAATCATTTGTTTATCAGCGAGGATCTGCAAATATCTCTGCTTTGCCCCATGCATAACATATTTTTTGTTTTTCTTCCCAAAAGGATCTCAACTAGGTTACAATTTCTGAACTAAAGCGCTGGAAACTAGAGTTATGGGCACATGACTTTGTATGCCATCATATTTCAGTAAGTGGCATCTATTGTCTTAGGGAGATGTGTGTATTGATTCATACTTGTTGGTGCTTATTCATGCATAAGAAAGCATACAAATGTAGGAATAATTAGCATTTTAGAAATAGAGTGATGAAGGCTCTATATATCTATAAGGACTGGTGAGATTGGTGTAAGACAAAGAAGTGGCTAATAAGAGAAACAGAACTGGGATGACAACAGAAGAAAAAAACAACCCCAAGCCAGAACAAACAGCCATTTCGCTGGTCATTTATACTAAAGGTTTTTATCAATACTTGTGTGGGTTTGGTAGTTAACTGTAGACCAATATGTGGCTATATGGTTTTTTTGTTTTTGTTTTTGAGACAAGGTCTCGCTTTGTCCCCCAGGCTGGAGTATAGTAGCATTATCATAGCTCACTGCAACCTCACACTCCTGGGCTCAAGTGATCCTCCTGCCTCAGCCTCTCATGTAGCTGGGACTACAGGGTACATGCCACCACGCCTGGCTAACTTTTCTATTGTTAGTAAAGACGGGGTCTTGCTCTTGCCCAGGCTGGTCTCGAACTCCTGGCCTCAAGCAGTCCTCCTGCCTCAGCTGCTCAAAGTGCTAGGATTACAGGCGTGAGCTGCTTTGTCCAGATTATATGGGTTTTTTTTTTTTTTTTGAGACAGAGTCTCACTTTGTTGCCCAGGCTAGAGTGAGTGCCGTGGTGTCAGCCTAGCTCACAGCAACCTCAAACTCCTGGGCTCAAGTGATCCTCCTGCCTCAGCCTCCCGAGTAGCTGGGACTACAGGCATGCGCCACCATGCCCGGCTAATTTTTTCTATATATATTAGTTGGCCAATTAATTTCTTTCTATTTTTTTTATAGTAGAGACAGGGTCTGGCTCTTGCTCAGGCTGGTTTCAAACTCCTGACCTCGACCAATCTGCCCGCCTCGGCCTCCCAGAGTGCTAGGATTACAGGCGTGAGCCACCTCGCCCGGCCAGATTATATGTTTTTAATAATTGCAAATATATATTTTCCTCTTATTAATTGCAGCATCTAAATTGTAATTCATTTCATAGCATGGGATTGGGGAATCTCAAGTCATCTTTTACTTTCTTTATTAAATCCTAAATTAAAAGAATCACTTCCAGCATTAAGAACCCAGGATCCAGTCAACTTGTTTGTATATTTTTTGAACAGATAATAGTGGCTGTGTAACAAATTACCCCTAATTTCGGAGCTTAAAATAACAAACATTCATCTCCTAGTTTCCCAGGGTCGGGAATCTGGGAGTGGCTTAGTTGCAGTTAGGCTGTAAGGAGCTGCAGTTACCTCAAACTTTGCCTGGGGTTACAGAATTCCTTCCAAGCTCACACACATGGTCTTGGCTGCTCCTTGCTGGCTGTTGGCTGGTAACCTGTTCCTATGGGCTCCCTAGAGCTTTCTTAAGTGCTCTCATAACATGAAAGCTGGCTTCCCCAATACTGTGAGATCCAAGAGAACATGCAAGCAAGAGAGCATTTGAGATGGAGGACACAGTCTCTTACGACCTAATCTCGGAAGTGACATAGCATCACTTCTGCTGACCGCAAGTGGTCACACATACCAACCCTGGTCCAGTGAGGAAGAGGCCTGACTATACCACAGTGTGAATGTTGGGACACAAGCCCATTTTGGAGGCTGGCTCCCACAGTGTCTATCATATCTCTAGGTTATTTACATTCCTGGCTGGTCCAAAGGAGGCGAGTTCTTTTACTTGTTCACAGTCAGATACAGATTGAACTCCTTGCTACTCTTTCCCACTTCTCACTACTGCACTTGACTAGTCTTAAAAAATAAAAATTAATAATAGGCCAGGCCTGGTGGCTCACGCCTGTAATCCTAGCACTCTGAGAGGCTAAGGCGGGAGGATCGCTCAAGGTCAGGAGTTTGAAACCAGCTTGAGCAAGAGCGAGACCCCGTCTCTACTAAAAATAGAAAGAAATTAATTGGCCAACTAAAAATATATGGAAAAAATTAGCCGAGCATGGTGGTGTATGCCTGTAGTTCCAACTACTTGGGAGGCTGAGGCAGGAGGATTGCTTGAGCCCAGGAGTTTGAGGTTGCTGTGAGCTAGGCTGACGCCACAGCACTCTAGCCAAGGCAATAGAGTGAGACTCTGTCTCAAAAAAAAAAAAAAAAAAAAAAAAAAAAAAAAAAATTAAAAATAACAAAAGAATGACCTAACAGCTTTAATTTTCAATGTCAGTATCTGGGGTTCGAGACATCCCCAATAAAAATAGAGTCCCCTGGCAGACTGTGTTGCAAGAGATGAGAAAAACAAAGACACAGACACAGAAATAATAGTTAAGAAAGTGGGGAGGTCAGGGGACCACCAGCACTCTGGTGCTAAGGTGGCAGTGACTGAACCCCAGCACTTGCTTTTTATTCTCTTTGCCATGTTGCAAAATACAATGATCTCATGTGAACAAATCACAGGATACAATGATCAAAGGTTTTGGGGCTCCCCCCCAAATCACAAGATGTCCTAGCTAATTTCCTTCTCTTTTCTAGAAGTGAAAAACACATAATTCTTCAGTAGGTACAACCCTTTAGATCAAGGTAAACTGATTTATCCCAAGCTCAAGCTATGCACATGGATATCAATTTTTATCAGTAGCTGAGATCCATTTGATCAAGGAACAAGGAAACTACATGCTTCCCACTGGGAGACTGGTTTTACATTAACTGAGGCATTGTTGAGAGAAAGAGAGAGAAGGAACTTGGCCCAGGGTTCAAACACTATGGAAGCCTTGAGACCCTTCTCCTGGGCTGACACATTGAAATCTACCTCTACAGCCATGAGAAGTTTTCATGTCAGTCCGCCCGCAGCTTTTCACGCGTGAGACCTCTTAGGCTCTGAGGTTGGAGCATGCTTTACTGTATTGCCAGATCGCTGATACATGTCCCCCAACTAGGCAGTTAACATCTGCACTTATTTCAGGCTTCTGCTCGGGCAATTCCTTCACTTCTCTCCTCTCACAACCTCAGACATAGCATCCCTAAGTCCCAGTGGTCTTAATCCCATCATGTCAGCATTTACATTATGCCGGAAATTCAAACTTTGCAACTACTAACATCTATGATGAAAACTTTTTAAAATGTGCCTACACAGTATATATTTTTTAAAAATTCTTTTGGAGGTAGGAGAATAAGTTTGAAGACCGTTGACTTCTACTAGTAGTCTTTTATCCAGTGTGTTCCTCTTAATCATGTTCTTCTGGCTCTTCATCTCCCCCATGTGGTGCTCTTTTCTCTTAAAGGTATGGACAACTGATAAATGAAAGATGAACTTCAAATTGGAATCAAAATTTGGGTCCTGATTTGTGAATTGAAAAGATTACTTGAAATCTTTTTTCAAGACAGGGAAAGACTGTCCCTGTAAGGTTATAAGAAAATGGATCAGGAGCTCTTTTTATTTATTTTTTTTCTGTTTATTTTGAGTGACATTTACTGAACAGCTAAGTGCCTTCTATGAGCAAGGTGCTGTGTAAGAGCTGTGGGGGACACGGAAGGAATATACTGTACAATCTACTGAAGTTATAAGCTGGAGGGTATGGTCCCTGGATGCTCAGAGAATAAATTATGTGTTTTTTTTTTTTTGCATACCAAAAAAACCATACACAACTGTCATATTCTTATAGAAAAGTTTTTGAAAAAATTATATGCAATTTGCAGAGGTGAAATTCTATTTACTTTTTCATTAGGTATGCCCCAATGTATATGGGTTTTTTTTTTTTTTTGAGACAGAGTCTCACTTTGTTGCCCAGAGTAGAGTGAGTACTGTGGCGTCAGCCTAGCTCACAGCAACCTCAAACTCTTGGGCTCAAGCAATCCTCCTGCCTCAGCCTCCCAAGTAGCTGGGACTACAGGCATGCGCCACCATGCCCGGCTAATTTTTTGTGTATATATATATATTAGTTGGCCAATTAATTTCTTTCTATTTATAGTAGAGACGGGGTCTCGCTCTTGCTCAGGCTGGTTTCAAACTCCTGATCTCGAAATCTACCCGCCTCGGCCTCCCAGAATGCTAGGATTACAGGCGTGAGCCACCGTGCCCAGCCCCCAATGTATAAGTTTAATGAAGGCATTTTATACCTCAAGTTTACAGAACAAGTTCAGTTGATATAAGCCAAAAATGTACAAAACCAGTAATTAAGGATATAACTGCTAAAAAATATGTTGATGTTTTACTGGAGCATACTGCAGTGAACATAAATTTAAATGACAATTGGAGTATTTTATTAGAAACATGCTTTGAGACTTGACCAGGACTAGTATTTTACTCCTTCCAATTTACCATTTCATGATAAAGTTGTCCTATTTACTCTTAAGTGGAAAATGTGTTATGTCCTACTTATATAAAGTTTAGTTGAACAATATGCATCCAACATAGCTAGAATGGTTTGTTTAGTACCATGAACACTAACTAAACTACACAGAACTAAAATTAAACAAAGAACTGCAAAACACAAACTCCTTGGACCCCCTTGGGAAATTTCCCATCTAAACTAAACTGACCAAGTGTAGGATTGAATTGTAAGCAGTCAGTGGGAAGGGTCAAGGTGGGGACCCCACGAAGAGCTCACACAGCAGGTTGGAGAAAGAATTTTCACAGAGTGTTTAGGATAGAAAGAAGTACAAAGTTTATTTTCCTCAGAGAGTGAGAGGAGGGAATGGCCACAACACATAGAGAAAGGAAATGGGCAGCTGAGGGAAAGTTGCTTGGAGTTTTAAGGATAACAATGTTTTTCCCCCTCCTGCTTTAGCAGACTGGTAACAGAAGCAGCAGCAAAGCTGTTCTTTTTCTTTCTCTGTGTGGCCAGCTTATCTGAGTCCCTGGAATCTGGTGCTGGCGAGGGCTGAAGTGGGGAGTTTGCATCCCTACTGTCCACTTAGGGCTCTTCAAAGCTAAAAAGCAAGTCTTAGAGATAACAAGTTAGGCCACGGGTGTTTTAATAAAAACAAATGGTAGTTGTGTTGCGAGTTCTCTCTTCAAAGGGGCAATTATGTGCTGTGAGTTTTGTTTCCCTACTTTCCATTTGATAGTTTATTTTCCTCTGTTAGATAGGTTATTAGTAAGGCCACCTTTCATTTCTCCCCATCTTTGGTTAAAATTAAAATTTTTATTTAATGAATTCAGAAAATGGGGAATATGGATGGAGGTCTCACCTTTTGTAGTTGTTTTCTGCTGGGTCAGTGGGTAGAGAGGTCATTTGGGTCATGAAGGGTGAGGGGTTGAAGGACAGTTTTAAAAGTAAGATTAGAGGCAGAATGGGGGTGTCACTAAAGAGAAACTGCTAAAGGTTGAATTCGGTTTTGTATGAATGTTATTAGATAGTGGAGAATGTAGATTCCAAAAACTGGAGCTAAAAGCAGAATCACAAGGGGCCCTAATAGAGGTGTTAACCAAGAGAACCATGGCCACAGGTGGAATTTAAAATCCCGCCAGTCAAATACACAGAAGTTCCTTGTCCATGAAGTGTATCAGTCCTTTTTAGAATGTCTTGAATGTCAGTTTGCATTTTTTCTGACTAGTTAACAAATAGTAATCTTCTCCTAGAAGCATATGTGTCTCCATGACTAGCAGTTAAGAGACGAAGAGTTCACCTTTTTTGCAAAACAAGTACCAGGGAATTTGTTGTTGTAATATAATTTGTTTGGTTGAGTCCATGGCTGATTGGCTTATTTCTAAAAACAATCTTTGGGTCCTAAAGAGTGAATTAAAGAAGCCAGCAGTGTCAGTAGCAAGCCCTGTTGTTACTCCAATTATTGCGAGGACAACAAAGGCAGCGTGCTAAATAGGGAAAGATAGCATTGGTAAGAGTAAGGTTAGGGATTATATATGCCAGAGTACAAATTCTCATCCAGTTTGTCAAGAAGCGGAGATAAGCATTTGATCCACAAAGTAGGTTAGGTTTTTGGGATTTAAACAAGTATCTATGGATATATTGAAACAAAGCATTGTAAGGTGGTCTTTATGTTCTATGCCTTCATAAGTTAGTCATTTCAGCCAATGGAGGTAAACACGAGGTACATGTAGGAATCGCAGAGAGGTAATATGTCCAGTTGAAAGAAGGAATAGTAGGATTCCATCCTACGCCATAGGCCTGAGGGATTTTTAGTTTTTGACATCTCTGGCGGTTGATGTTACTACGTTGGAATTAAAAGTTCTTTTCCCTTGAAAGGGCAAAAAGGGAGTTTGGAGTAGTTAGTCTGAGTGTGGCCAGGTAAGAGTGGTGAAGATGCAGGAGGAAGAATAAGGGGAAGTATACTGAAGGAGGGAGGTAGAACAGAAACCTCATCTGGAAAGTGCAGACAGTGAGAGAGATTAAGGGGTTAAGAAGTAAAACGTGGCAGGCAGAGTGAAGATTAGAAAGTCTAGCAAGTTTAAAGAAAGCCTGAATGTAGAGAACTTTAGACTCTCTTGCTGTGCCAGTGGCAATAGAAGGTCAACTGGCAGAATAGCATTATGATTAAGAGATCCATTCTTGGGCCAAATTTCATTTAACACAATGTTGCCTATGATGGCAACTAGGACAAGGAAAAGGACGTTTAGGGACAGTCTTACGGTTAAAATGGAAGAAATCTGAGGGGGCGTTCCAAACTCAGATGACCTCCGGAATTCTGACCAGACATCAGGCATCCCTGAAGTCTGAGTCAGGCTGTGACTTAGAGATTTGGCCAGAAAACAGGTGTCCCAAGTTCTGACTCAGACCTGGACCTCAAGGGGACTCCCCCAGGACCCCCTCGCCCCCAATACCCTCCCATATGGTAGACTCAGTGCTGGGTTTTTAATACTTGACCAAACCAGAAAGTTGTCACTCCCACCCTTGAACATATGACCATTTTTAGAGCCTAAGAGACTTACCAAATTCCAAATGAGAGCACTGAGAATGAAGTCCTGGGAGCTGTGTAGCAGAGGAGGGAGCAGTCTACAGACAGAAGCAGAAAACTGAGCTCCTCTTATGGAGGCAGAGAAGTGACTCCCCATAACAAAGACAGAAATGTAAAGTTCCCATGATGGGGATACAAAAGTGACTCAGTTTCTCCTCTCTGTATAGGCCACAAAATGAAAGAGTGGAGACCTCATGAAGCTCACAGTATGGGGTTAGAAAAAAAATTTCACACAGTTTAGGATAAAAGAATACAAAGTTTATTTATTTTCCTTAAAAAAAAAAAAGAGGGAGCTGGAGACAGAAGGAGGGAATGGCCACAACACAGAGAAAGGAACTGTCAGCAGCTATGAAAAGTTGCTTGGAGTTTTTATTAAAGGGTAAAAATGGCTTTTCCCCCCCTACTTCAACAAGCTGATAACAAAAGCTGGTGGCAGAGCTGTTTGTTACAGGTCTTCTTTCTTTTTCTTTCTCTGTGAGGCCAGTTAATCTGAGTCCTTAGAATCTGGTACTGGTGAGACCTGAATTGGGGAGCTAACACCCCCACTGTCTGCTTAGGGCTTTTCAAGGCTGAGAAGCAAGTCTTAGAGATAACAAGTTAGGCCACAGGTGTTTTAATGAAAACAAGGGGGAGGTGTGTTTAACATGCTGTGAATTTATTTTCCTTACCTTCTGTTTGATAGTGAATTTTCCTGTTAATACACTGCCACACTAGAAAAAAATTTTTTTTTCCTTAGGGCCACGATGTTTATTATGAAAATAGAATAAAAACTTCGAAAACAAGACAACCCTTTCTAATTTAATAAAAAATTTGTTTTTTTATTTTCTGTGCATGAGTCATACGCAACTTGAAAAATAGTTTTGGCAGCTCCCCAGGTGAAGAGATGTGTGACTTACATATGTTCCATGAGACCCGGGGCTCTAAACTAGCGTGAGTTAAATACAACTCACGTGGCAGTTAATGCGTTGAACAGATTATTAGTAAGCCACTTTTCAGTAAGATTCCAGATCCTGAACTCACAGATAAGGGCCCAGGACTCTAGTTTCTGGAGATACCTGCAGACCCTCTCCTTACAACGGGGGAAAGGAGCAAATGTGCATTCAGGAAATGCCTAGTTTTCCCCTCAAAGCCTTTCTGTGACAATGGACGGACAGAGACCACTGACGTCTCTGGCGATGAGCTGGATACCTGATCTAGGTCCAGGAAGCTTGTCTCGCAGGAGCGGGTGCATGGACGCAGGCTTTGGAGGCCGGGCTCGGTACCCGGTGAGGCACAGCCCCTTTGTCGTGGGGCTCCTCCTGGGGCCCAGCCTTCGTTCCTTGGGCACTCTTGTGGCTCGATTCACGCCCTTGCCCTCCCATGTGAGCAACCCGGCAGGCAGCTTGCGGCTTGGGGACAGGCACGCACCCTCGTCCGCCCTGCGGAAGCCGGTCGGCAGGCCCCAATCAGGTTTTTACAGCTCCTTTAGTAAAAGGGATAGCAGGGATCCTAAACTGATATGGGGCCAAGACAAAGGAGGCGGCCAGATGCGCCTGAGACCCCGCCTACCCTCTCCGCAGTCACCCGGGGACAGAGGCGAGGCCGAGCTGGGTCGAGTTAGGACGTCGCGGGCCGCGTCCAGGCAGGCGCCGGCCAAACCCCAGCGGGACGAGGCGGGCGGGGCTGACGGAAGAGCCGCAAGATGGCGGCACCCCTGGAGCCCGCGGCACGCCGGCGCGCGGCTGGATGAGCGAAATGTCCCGACAGGCCGCGCGGCACCCGGTTTCCGGCTTGTGGGTGGGGAGGGGGTCGGCGGCGGCCGGAAGCTGGCTGAGCGGGCTTCTAAGAGCGCCACCTGCGCTTCCGGGGGCCTAGCGAGTGACTCTAGCGTCTTCCCGGTAGGCGGCGCGGGAGGAGAAAGAGGTTTGAGGGGCCGGGCCGGGCGGATCCCCTCCTCCCCCAATGTGAGTAGTTTCCGAACCCCCGTCCGGCAAAGGCTGTCTAGAGAGGTGGAGCCGGTGGCCAGGCCGGGAACATGAGGCAGTGTCTCTTCTTCCTGACCGGTTTGGTTCCTTTCGTGCTGGCACCGCGACCTCCGGACGACCCAGGCTTCGGCTCCCATCAGCGACTTGGTAAAGACCCGGGGGGGGGGAGCTGGCGTAGGCCGGCGCCTGGAGCGCGCTGCTTTGAGGGAAGAGCAGGGGAGCTGGATCTATCAGGTGTTTGGGGGCGGGGTATTGGGTGATGGTGGCTCGTCCCTAAGTTTTCAAAGTAGGAAGGGGGTGTGGCTCTCTTAGTTTAGGGAAAGAATGAAGGAGGTGAGCTTGTCTCTCGTGTGGGAAAGGGGTACTGGAGGGGCTTCCTGTGGTAACTGAGGGTCCGGGAGGGGTCTGCTCCCTGAGTTTGCGTTTGTGGAGTGTGTTGGGAAAGAGGTAAGAGGGTTGGGGCGGGGGGTTGGTTGGCTGGTGTTTGAATAGGGAGATGTGGCCAAGGACCCTGCGCGGCTAAGGAACAAATCTTATGTGTGTTCTTACCAAAGGCTGGACTTTGAGAAGGAAAGGAAAGGCCCAAAGCTCCAGAGTTCTTCATCTGGAGGGAACTAGAATTTCTACTGTAGGAGGTACTTATGCAATAATCTGGTTGGAAGGCGGCGACTAGAGTTGTTTCATATGCTTTTGTTGCTGGAGTTACAGTCTTGGAGTTGCGTTTTGTGAACATCATAAGCACGTTCTTGGTTATTTAAGTTGTAACTTATTGGAGGTACTTGGGGGATAGGGAGAGGCCAAAACCTGCCAGGCCAACTCGTGATGCTGCCACAGTGAGTGCTTTCCTTGCAATTTCAACCAAAGAAATTAGCAGGGATGACCAGTTTGATCAGTTTAGAGCCTGGAAAGTAGAGGGTTTCTGTTTAATTAGATTTTCCAGAGAAATTGGATTTTAAGGATGGACATATATTGAGATGTGAAGTTTGGTGCAAGTCATTTATATTTATATAAACTTTTAGTATATCTTGGGGTCCTTTATCTTTCAAAAGTTGACATGTTGGCTCACGCCTGTAATCCTAGCACTCTGGGAGGCCCAGGCGGGCCGATCTTTTCAGCTTAAGAGTTCGAGACCAGCCTGAGCAACAGCGAGACCCTGTCTCTACTGAGAACATAGAAATAAATTAGCTGGACAACTAAAAATATATAGAAAAAATTAGCCGGGCATGGTGGGGCATGCCTGTAGTCCCAGCTACCCGGGAGGCTGAGGCAGTAGGATTGGATTGCTTGAGCCCAGGAGTTTGAGGTTGCTGTGAGCTAGGCTGATGCCATGGCACTCACTCTAGCCTGGGCAACAGAGTGAGACTCTGTCTCAAAAAAAAGGAAGGAGGAAGGGAGGAAAGAAGGAAGGAAGGAAAAAGAAAAAGAAAGTTGATATGTAAGACAGTTTGATTAATTAGTAACAAAAGTGTGAAACAGTCTGTTTTCTGAGTGTGTAAAGTTGTAGCTTTGTCCTTTTTCATGATTGTATTGGTCCCCCCATCCCACCATGATATTAAGTATAATATTGTGCAGATTGAGACACTACGTGGGTTTTCTTTATGGATAATCAAAATTTTTGCATTAGATTGTTACCTTGCATTTTTTTCTTGTTTAATGGACAGAAGTTGTAATTGACTGATATGTCTATTCAAGCTGTTGAGTGTTCTCACCTGAACAACTGCCTTGTAGTTGTCTCAAATTGAAATGGATTACAAGTGACTAGTTTAGTGAAAGTCAAGGGAGCCAGTTAGGACATGCCGAGAAGTGATAAGTCAATACAAATTGAAGGAAAGTTTTGAAGTATGGATGTGGTTTAGATGGAGCAATAAAGTGAGGATCTGCTTCATTTTAAGCATAAATGTTAATAAAAAGAATAAACATCTATTTTGAAGTACTAACATAATATTTGCACCACCCTAACACATTTGTTTCACTTATGTTATTATCATTCTCTTGTTCACAGGTGGAAAACGAATCCTAGGGAACCATACAGTATAGAGAAAAACATTACTTTCTGGATTGATTGACAACAATATTTACAGATCATAAGGGGTTTTTTTGACCACGTGGTTTTTTTTATTTGCAAAGTGCAGACCATGTGTATCAGAAAAATGGATAGACTTACCCATTTATTGACCAAGTATTTGAAGAACACATACTGTCTGCCAAGTATTAATATTATGTGTGGCATTGGAAATACAGAGATCAGACAATATTCATATTCAAAGGCTTATGGTATACTGGAATAGACATACAGACATCTAAACAGACGCTTCTAAAGCAGATGCTTCTAAAGCAACATGGGAGGAGAGTGCAAGAGCCCATTATGGCAGGTTTTTATATATCACAAAGGGGTACCCAGCCCAACCTGGGAAGGTAAAGGCTTCCTGGAGGAGGTGGTGCTTGAGCCCAGACTTTAAGGTTAGGTAGGTGAAGAGGGAAAATAAGGACTTTTCTGAAGGTGGAACTTAGAGATTATTAGGACTTAGAGACTGAAATGAACCTTAGTGATCATGTCTAGTTTTTTAATAAAGAAGCAGGAAAAATGAGTCTCAGAAAGATGCAGTTATGTGTTAGGGTCACATAGTTGGTGATGAACATATACCTAGTGGGTATTTTTTCTTTTGAAGAATGACTTTGTTATGTTTGTTTGACAGCTCAGGATGTAATTTATTGCTTAACTTAACCCTACCATTATTTAGATTGAGTTGGTCAAGACCAACAAATAGTTTTATAGTTAAAGAGCATGGCTTATTATTTATTGTTTATGTTTATTGTCCTATAAATGTTACTGTAATGGCAGTACTAAATATTAATTAGGCATATAACAACATTTTTCTGAAGGGCAAAAGATATATAAATGGAAGCCTGGCTTTTGGAGTACTCCATAGGTCACCAAAAATGATTTCAATTGAACTGTTATGAATTGCATAATTCTGGAAAGTTATGAGTCATATGAGTTTAGTCATGATGATATCTTGTTGAAGTTGCAGCTGGAGTATATAAGTCTCACTTTGATTTCAAAATTGTTTTCCCTTTGTGTTACTTTTAATAAAAGAGGATGTAGTGGGTGGAAGGAAAAAATATAGGTCACAGATGAGGGATGAAAGTTTGTATCTGAAACATACATATTAAAATTTACTTTGAGGTTATTGGCATGGGGATTCTCCATATTGCAGTGTTCATTTCAGCACCATTTTACTCAGTATTTTGACATCTGGCTTGCTTTTTTTTTTGAATATATATTAGAGCAAGGGTCAGACTAACTTCTTCCTTCCTCTTTTTTATCTTTTTTTTTGAGACACAGTCTTGCTCTGTTGCCGGGGCTAGAGTACAACCTAGCTCACAGCATCCTCAAACTCCTGGGATCAGGCAATCCTCCTGCTTCAATCTCCCAAGTAGCTGCGATTTACCATGCGTGGCTAATTTTTTCTATTTTTAGTGGAACCCGGGTCTAGCTCTTGCTCTGGCTGGTCTCAAACTCCTGAGCTCAAGGGATCCTCCTGCCTGGGCCAAAGTGCTAGGATTAGTGGCATCTGGCCTGGCTTCCTCTTTTGATGTTAATTTCGATTATAGGCTGCATTCCTCTGAAACCTAAATGCTTAACCACTCTAGCTGCTCCAAGGGAGACTTAATGTAATTCTACTCTGCACTAGTCAAAGAGATAAACTGTATTTCTAGAATAGAGTGGAGAGAAGAGTTAAGTAGAGAGCTGTCATGGGGAAACTGGAGAAATTATTTTGGCTTTCACAGAATTTTCCAAAACGTTAAGTGTAAGTGTCCTCCAAGGCCAAGTGTGGTTGATTTTTTAATCCTTCACCATTTTGTATTGTGAGAGTTGGTAAGTGTGTACAGCTGAAAGTATACTTTGAAGAAAGTCTGAAAAAGATTGGTAGAGAAGGGGGGACAGAAATGGGCTTCACTGAGGTAGGGAAGTAATATGAAAGTGTTGAGCATCCCTGATCTGAAATGCTCTAAAATTTGAATCTTTTTGAGCACTGACCACGAGTTACTCTGAACACATTATTTTTCACTGTATTAATGGTATGCCATGTTTTTTACTGTTAAGTACTTATGTGTGAATAAGTGTAGGAAAATGATTACTGATCTACAGCATGTAAATTCAGAATCAGGAATGATGGTAATGCCAAACAACCATTGATTGTCCACATGGGTGGCTGAGATATTGACACCTTTGCTTTCTGATGGTTCAGGGTGCACAAACTTTGTTTCCTGCACAAAATTATTTAAAAATATTGTATAAAATTGCCTTGACTCTATGTGTATGAGGTGTATACAAAACATAAATGAATTTCCTGTTTAGACATGGATCCATCCCCAATATATCTCATTATATATATATATGCAAATATTTCAAAATTCAGAAAAATCCAAAATATGAAACACTTCTGGTCCCAAGCATTTTGCATAAGGGCTACTTACCCTGTATCTCTTAACTTAGTCCTAAAATCAGCCAAGGAGATGGAATCTCCCTCCTGCCCCCACTTACTCCCTCCCCCCCTTTTACCAGGAGTCATAGACTTTGACAAGTCTTGTCCACTGCCCTGGTTTCACTTACCATTTGACTGTGTTCTGCTATTAAACATGTATTTCTGACCTGGACCTATTCTCTGAAGCTCTATATCCAGCTGCTTGTTTGATGTTTCCACCTCACTGTTCACAGGCACTTCTTATAACATTACGTATCATTTATTCTTTTGATTAGAAGAATGAGTGTAAGAGGCAGGTTTAGTCTAATACTAGGCAGAAGTCCTGGGAATTGTGGAAGTAGTCTTATTGCCTAACCTGAACTTGCATGCCGGTTACTGGTCTTGCTGGAAAGTCTTGGCCCAGGGTAAGCCCTGATGAGGAGCTCTTGATAGGGAATTAGTTGAAGCAGCTCATACTCCATTCTTTTTTTTTTTTTTGAGACAGTGTCTCGCTTTGTTGTCCAGGCTAGAGTGAATGCTGTGGCGTCAGCCTAGCTCACAGCAACCTCAAACTCCTGGGCTCAAGCAATCCTCCTGCCTCAGCCTCCTGAGTAGCTGGGACTACAGGCATGTGCCACCATGCCCGGCTAATTTTTTCTCTCTCTATATATTAGTTGGCCAATTAATTTCTTTCTATTTATAGTAGAGACGGGGTCTCGCTCTTGCTCAGGCTGGTTTCGAACTCCTGACCTTGAGCAGTCCGCCCGCCTCAGCCTCCCAGAGTGCTGGGATTACAGGCGTAAGCCAACTTGCCCGGCCTCCATTCTTCCTTACTGGTATAAACCCATAAAATTAAGTTTTTAGGTCCTGTGCTCTGGGGTCCCCGGCCTAGAAGAAAATGCTACTCTTCTTTTCTCATCCCTTAGTCCCACGGAAGGATTCACCTGCACCTGGTGCTTATTGCATGGTCTGACTAGTCAGCTTCGTTGTCCTGCTGTGTATATTTTGGGGAGTGTTGAAGAGCAGGTCTTCTGTATCTAGCTAGGTACCCAAACCAGAAAGCTAGGAGTCTTTTAGTGGTCTTCACCTGGTTTGCTCAGCAGCATCTTAGGGTGATTTCCCAGATTCCAGTCTTGTTCCCCTATAGCCTATTCTCCACACTGCAGTCACAATAAAATTTCTAATTTACAGCTGTTAATCTTATCTAAAATCTAACATCTTTTTTTTTTTTGAGACAGCGTCTCACTTTGTTGCCCGGGCTAGAATGCCGTGGCATCAGCCTAGCTCACAGCAACCTCAAACTCCTGGGCTCAAGCAATCCTCCTGCCTCAGCCTCCCGAGTAGCTGGGACTACAGGCATGCACCACCATGCCCGGCTAATTTTTTCTATATATTTTTAGTTGTCCAGCTAATTTCTTCCTATTTTTTTTAGTAGAGACGAGGTTTCGCTCTTGCTCAGGGTGGTTTCGAACTCCTGACCTTGAGTGATCTGCCTGCCTCAGCCTCCCAGAGCTCTAGGATTACAGGCGTGAGCCACCACGCCCTGCCTAACATCTTTATTTTACCTCTGCCTGTCTATCCAGCCTCACACCTTGTATTCCTTCCGTGCTATTCTGCTCTGCAACCTCATTTCCACTTCTTTGAATATTATATCTTGCTCTGGACTGAGAACCTCTCCTTTCTTTCCCTTCTTTTAGCTGCTGCCTTGTCCTTTTGGTTTTAATGTCAGTATTGCTTCCGGGGAAAGCATCCTTGACTCACTAGGCAGAGGTCATGCCCCTGCTGTGTCATTCCATAACTTTTTGCAACTACTTCTCTCTTGGCATGTGGCATAGTCATATTTTGTGTGATGGTCTTTCACCCAATGTCACAGTACTGGAAATGTATTTCTCTTTCTTGCTGTTGTATCCTTAGTGCCTAAAAGGTAGGAGGTTCTCAATAAATATTTGTTGAATAAATGAGTAAATAGGGTCTGGTAGAAAAGAGAAAAAAATAAGTGTAGAATGTGTGTGCAAGAAAGGAAGGGTAGAGATGGGGAGATGGAAAAGGTGCAGAAGCATGAGGAAGGGTAGGGTCTCTAAGGACCAGTAGGCAAGAGGCCAAGTGAGGGAAACTAAACTGTAGCACTTGGCAGAGAAGTGCAGGGAGGGATGGGTCGGGGCTATCTAAATAATATAATACACTGACCTTTTGAAAAAGTTGTGCCTGTGGTTTTCTAATTTGTGTTGGTAGCTAGCTGAAATGAGAAAAGCTCAGTTGTTAAGGATGATTGCTGAAAAAAAAAAAGGGATGATTGCTGGAGCAATTTTTAGGAAGATATTCTCATTCTAGAGTGCAACCATTGTGGGAGCCATTGTGGAGCTTCATTCATTCATATTCGTTCATTCGAGACAGGGTCTCACTTTGTTGCCTCAGTTAGTGACAGTGGCATCATCAGAGCTCACTGCAGCCACAAACTCCTAGGCTCAAGTGGTCTGCTTGCCTCAGCCTCCCAAGTAGCTGGGACTGTAGGTGAGTGCCATCACACCCTGCTAATTTTTAAATTTTTTTGGTAGAGATGTGATTTTGCTATGTCGCTATCTTGAACTCTTGGCCTCAAGCTCTTTTCCCTCTTCAGCCTCCCAAAGTAATAGAGTTACAGGTGTGAGCCACCATACCCAACCAGAGTAGACACTGAGCTAAGATAGATAGTTTTTATAGCATTGTCTAGGATTAATGTAATAAATTCTGTTGAAAAGATTATAGAAATTGAGATTACCAATGGTTAGAATTTTGGAAGTAAAGTGCAATGAAATATTGAGTATCTGAGAGGTTACTTTCTAGTGAAAAGACAATAGCAAGAGTGATAAGTACCTCCAGTTTGGCTTCAAAGGGAGAGCCGTTTTTACTGTAATGTTTATAATGGCTCCAAAATCTCCAATTTGAGATATCTAGTTATTAAAGGAGAGTAAATTATAATTGAAACATATTAGTTATTTTCAAGTGGTTTTAGCAAGCTATGTTTAAAAAATACTTATTATAGAAAATACACCCAAAATAACCAATGATGTTACTGTCTTGATCTTTTTCTTAGACCTATTTTTATACATAACTTAAGATCATGCAATATGAATAGTTTTTTAAATCTTTGTTTATTTAATATTATGTAAGTATTTTCCCATGTTCTTAAAAATCTATTGTAAATGGCATTTTAAATGATTACAGGTTTTTTTCACTTGTTTTTGGAAGTGCTATAACTTATCCACCTATTTCCCAGTTCTGGTTTTCTTTCTTTCCTTTCCTTTCTTTTCTTTCTTTCTTTCTTTTTTTTTTGAGACAGAGTCTCACTTTGTTGCCCAGGCTAGAATGAGTGCCATGGCGTCAGCCTAGCTCACAGCAACCTCAAACTCCTGGGCTCAAGCAATCCTCCTGCCTCAGCCTCCCACGTAGCTGGGACTACAGGCATGTGCCACCATGACCGGCTAATTTTTTCTATATATATTAGTTGGTCAATTAATTTCTTTCTGTTTATTTAGAGACAGGGTCTCGCTGTTGCTCAGACTGGTTTCGAACTCCTGATCTTGAGCAATCTGCCTGCCTCGGCCTCCCAGAGTGCTAGGATTACAGGCGTGAGCCACCACGCCCAGCCTGGTTTTCTTAAAAATAATGTAGGGCTGAATAATGGACGTCTTTGTGCTTAAAGGCTTTTTCTTTATTTTGTGCTGTTTCCTTACTTTAGCTTAGTTCAGTGGTTTTCATACTTAAGTGTGCATCAGAATTATGTGGAAGGCTTGCTAAACACTGGCTGCTGGACCCCAGAGGGAGGATTTCAGATTGAGTAGGTTTGAGGGGAGGCCGAAAAATTTGTATTTTTAACAAGTTTCTAGGTGATGCTAATGCTGCTGGTATGGGGACTGTACTTTGAGAAATACTAGTCTGTGTTATTGACAATGAAGCTACAATATTGAGGTTAAGTTTCTAAGTCAGTGGGAGTGATTATGATCTTGAATGAAACTGAGT
Organism: Mirza zaza; assembly: GCA_008750895.1. Classification (NCBI taxonomy): domain Eukaryota; kingdom Metazoa; phylum Chordata; class Mammalia; order Primates; family Cheirogaleidae; genus Mirza; species Mirza zaza. Next base: position 20,440 of record VSMD01082207.1, read on the forward strand.
TCATGTACCAACCTGTACAGGGAAGTTGAAGAGCTGTAGGATCGTATTGGCATCTCAGCATTGAGAATTCATGTAGTTTGTAAACATGTAAGTGCTGATAAGTGCTGAGTGTTATGATGTAAGGATACTGTGATAAATAAAACATAGCTCCCTTTTCACCCTCTCATAATCTATTTATGAGATAAGATAAATATGTCATAACCAAAAAGTGCCACAAGAAAAGTATAAACAAAGGGCTTGAGAATTCAGAGGAAGAAGAGGTCATCTTTGTTTGACATGTCAAAATGTAGGAGACCAAGAAAATAGAAGGTCTCAGAAAAGCTAGACTATTTAAAAGAGTTTCCAAGGTATGACATCAATAAAACTTGGGTATTTCAGCCAGGAAGGCCCAAGTTCAAAACCCAGTTCTGTGCTTTGTAATATTAGACAAATTATTCTCTCTGAAATCTATTTTTTGATCTGTAAAATAAGGATAATACCCCAGGGATGTTTGTGGAGATAATGTATAATAAAACACCCAGCACAATACCTTGTAGGGAGCACTCAAAAATTATTGAATCAATGGTGAACTTCTTGAAGGTTTTCCTTTGGTGTCACTAGGCATTGTAATTAGCAAAGCCAAATCACCAGCAGCCATTCATTGCCATAGAAATGATTGATGCCTTCTGAAACAACTTTCCTCTGAATTAAATTTAAAGGGAAATTTTTTAACAAAATAAGTGATATCTAGGAAGTGTGAAATGTGCTACTGCTTTATTTAATCTTATCTTGAGTTTGAACCTTGAATGAACTTTGCTTAGCTTTACTTTCATCAGATAGCAGCATGCCTACCCCTTGCTTTCTTCATGTTTGCTTAAATATTACATAACAGTGAGGTGCTTTCCTTCTTTGACCACTCTATATAAACTAGTCTTTCATATTCGCTATCCTTTTATTTTGCTTTAATGTCTACAGTACTGACATATATTTTCTTGTACATTGTCTGTAAATGTGTGCTCCATTAGGCATACACCTTTGTTCTGTTAATGCTGTACTTTAGCACTTAGACCAGTGCCTGAGTTAGTAGCAAATGAATGAATTAATGAATGAGCCAATTGAGGATATTTAGAGGAAAGTGAAAGAAAAGTACTGGGTTGATTAATCCATCCTCCTGCCCTCCCTCCGGCCTTCCATCCCTCCCTCCCTCCCTCCCTCTGTCCCTCCCTCCCTCCCTCCCTCCCTTCCTCCCTTCCTTCGGTTGGGGCTTTCATTTGGGAAACTTCCGATATCAGAATTTTAGGACTTTCATTTGAGATTGTCAGATTTCCAAATTTCTCTGGAATGCTGGCCTAATTACCAGCATTCTGGGAGCTGTTAGAGTAAGAGGGGTAGGATATTGGGTGGAGAACAGGGAGGGGGTTTGAAAAGGGGGGGTTTCTCTTGTCAGTGGTATATTTAAGTTTACTTAATTTGTCTTTTTGTTTTATATTTATTTATTGATATGTATTAGTTGTACATATTTTTGGGGTACATGTGATATTTGATACCTGTATACAATGTGTAACCATCAAAGGGTAACTGGGATAGCCATCACCCCAAACATTTCTCTTTGTTTTGGGAACTTTAAAAATTTTCTCTTGCTGTTTTGGAATGTACAATAAATTCTTGGGTTTTTTTTTTTTTAGACAGTTTTGCTCTGTCACCTCTGCTAGAGTGCAGTGTTGTCATAGCTCACTGCAACCTCCAACTCTTGGGCTCAAGTGATCATGCCTCAGTCTCCTGAGTAGCTGGGACTACAGGTGTTCACCACTATGGGCAACTAATTTTTTCTGTTTATAGTAGAGATGGGGTCTCACTCTTTCTCATGCTGGTCTCAAACTCCTGACCTGAAGTGATCCTCCCACATTGGCCTCCCAAGAGTGCTAGGATTACAGATGTGAGCCACTGTACCGGCCAATTATTGTTAACTATAATTTCCCCATTGTACTATTGAATGCTAGAACTTATTCCTTTTATCTAACTATTTTTGTGCCCTTTAACCAATTTCTATTCATCTCCCCTTCTCTTCCCAGCCTCTGGTAACTACCATTCTGCTCTCTACCTCCATGAGATCCATTTTTTTTAGCTCCCACATATGAGTTGAGATTCTTTCTTTTAAAACAGGTTTTGTGAGTATATTTAACATCAGTAGCAATAAACTTGTATTTTAAGCTCCTGCCACTATATTTTGAGGACATTCTAAGCCCATTGGAATGATTTTGAATACCATAGCTTCTGCAGTGATATTTGTTGAGAGAAAAGGAAAGCATCAGGTCAAATAAAACCAGTGGCGCCACCATAGTTCACTGTAGCCTCCAACTTCTGGATTCAAGCTATCCTTACCTTTCAGCCTCCCAAGGTGCGAGCCATAGATAGTTTTTAGAGACTCATGTCACACAAATTTTCTTCTAAAAATCCTCCTCTTTTCTGCCATTAATTTACAATCATAGATGGAAAAAAAAAAAAGAAATAAAAAAAAGAAAAAAAATAAAAATCCTCCTGATTTTGGAGGAGGCAGCCTTCTGTTGATGAAAAGGGATTTTTGGTTTGTTGTGGGCACTTCCTAATGTGTTAAGTCAGGCAGGGTTTATTGTCTGGCACTCTCCGTTTTAGTGATATTACAATTGATTAGTAGGTTTAGGTACTAATACCTTTTTTACCTTTATTTCAGAGAAGCTCGATTCTTTGCTCTCAGACTATGATATCCTCTCCTTATCTAATATCCAGCAGCACTCGGTAAGAAAAAGGGATCTACAGGCCTCAACACATTTAGAAACACTACTAACTTTTTCAGCTTTGAAAAGGTAATTTGAATTATTCATAGAATAATGTTGGGGGAGTGGAGGATGGGGTTTGACAAAAGCAAAAAAATAAGAGTATGCACTGAAATCTTAGGAAATTATATTCTGAAGATTCGTAACTGATATAATTAGTCTGTCATAGATGATTCTTATGTAGTATAATGCCTATTCCAAAATCCATACTGATGAGTATTTTTAAAAAATAAAATGGGTGTTCCAGAGGTATTAACAATGGTAATGTTTATGAAATTCTAACAGATAATTAAAATTAATTGAATGCTTATAATACTTTACATTTTTGGTGCTACTTTAGAACCATCTATTAATACCATACACTAAATATTATCTTTATTTTACATGTGAAGAGATAAAGATTTTGTTTAGGACCCCACAGCCTGGTGGTGAGCTGGGTCTAGAATTTAGTGTTCTGCATTGAGTTCCACTTACTTTATAGCATAAATTGTGTTATATTTGGGCAGTAATTTTAATATTGCTTGTGGTGTTTTACAGATTGAAATCTGTTTCATAATTGCAGGCCTCTTTCTAAATTCTTTTTAGGAAACTTTGTCCAATATCAAAAAAAAAAAAAAAACCAAAACACTCAACACTATGAGAATATAAATGGGCTGAATTATTCTTTATTCTAGGATAGACCTCTACCACATTTAAAAAAAAAATGTGCACCTAGTTTAAAAAACAAACTACAGAGAATATAAAGTTTTTACTTCTTTCTAACTCAGTTCCACTTCCCAGACCCAGAAAGGTTTCCTGTGTAAACTTTCAAAAATTTTGATGTATATCTTTTGCATTTAGATCTATGTATGTATCTTAGTGATATAAATAGCACAGCTTTCCCTCATTTAAAACAGCTGCGTAAATATTTCTATTGCATAGAATTGTAATAACTTACTAGTACTCTACAGATGGATATTGGTTGACCAAAGTGATTTTTTTCCTATAACAAACAATGTTCCAGTGAATATTTTAGTAAATATATACCTTATCTAGGTGTTTTTATACGATACATTTCTAGAAGGAGAATTATTGGGTCAAGGATATGTTTACTATTAATGTTTATTGATATTGCTCTTTCCTCCTAAATATATTAGACCAATTTATTCTTCAAGCAGCAGTATATGAATTTACCTGTTTCTTATTATCATTGCCAATAATAGGTTTTATTGGCCTTTAATTTTCACCCCTGTGAGAAGGGATGGTACCTCATTGTTTTGATTTTCATTTTGTGTGAATTTGAGCATCTTTTCATATGTTTGTAAATCATTTTGTTTTTCTGTGAGCTGCCTTTTCATACTCTTTGACCATTTTTCTATTGATTTTGTCTTGTGACTACTGAATTGTAGTAGTGCTTAGCATATTTTTTTTTTTTTTTTTTGAGACAGAGTCTCACTTTGTTGCCCAGGCTAGAGTGAGTGCCATGGCATCAGCCTAGCTCACAAGCAACCTCAATCTCCTGGGCTTAAGCGATCCTACTGCCTCAGCCTCCTGAGTAGCTGGGACTACAGATATGCACCACCATGCCTGGCTCATTTTTTGTATACATATTTTTAGTTGGTCAGTTTCTTTCTATTTTTAGTAGAGACGGGGTCTTGCTCAGGCCGGTTTTGAACTTTTGACCTCAAGCAATCCGCCCGCCTCGGCCTCCCAGAGTTCTAGGATTATAGGCATGAGCCACCACTCCTGGCCACTAGTGCTTAGCATATTAAGGAAATTGGTTTATTACTGCACATGTAATGGATACTTTATGCAAATTTTTTACTATATTTTTGTTTTTCCTAGCTATTGCCATCATCTTTAGGTTATTTTTTTTTTTTTTTTTGAGACAGTCTCACTTTATTGCCCAGGCTAGAGTGAGTGCCGTGGCGTCAGCCTAGCTCACAGCAACCTCAAACTCCTGGGCTCAAGCAATCCTGCTGCCTCAGCCTCCCAAGTAGCTGGGACTACAGGCATGTGCCACCATGCCCGGCTAATTTTTTCTATATATATATTTTAGTTGGCCAATTAATTTCTTTCTATTTATAGTAGAGATGGGGTCTCGCTCTTGCTCAGGCTGGTCTCGAACTCCTGAGCTCAAATGATCCGCCCACCTCGGCCTCCCAGAGAGCTAGGATTACAGGCTTGAGCCACCGCGCCCGGCCATCTTTAGGTTATTTTTGAATAACTTTTTGTAGATATGTCAAAATATTACAATATTGGTTATCTAGCTTTTAACCTCTAGCAAATTCGAGTAGAGTGGTAATAATAATAATAGCTATAGTTTGTCAGGTGCTTATTTTCTATAATTTACTTCGCTAGGTACTTTGCATAAGTTATTAATATCTCCAATTCTCAATATACTCTACATAGAAGTTGTTCCCTTTGAAGGCAAAAAGAAAAAAAAAGAGAAAGGAAAGAAAACCTAATAAAAAAAATTTGAGGTTCAGATTGAGGCTCAAAGAGGTTAAAAACTTGCCCAAGATCACTCAGGTAGTAAATGACAAATGCAGGATTTAAATACAGGTCTGAATCCAAAACTTGTGCTATTTCTGCTACACTGAGGGGAACTTTGGTGAAGGAGTGGATATAGTGTCAAGAAATGAGTAGGAGCAAGAGAAAAGGGAGGAAATGATAAAATGATAAGAACTCAAAATTTAGCTTTCTGGGTTTCTGTTAAAATTTAGATTTTAGAAGCCAGGCGCGGTAGCCCTCGCCTGTAATCCTAGCACTCTGGGAGGCCGAGGTGGGTGGATTGCTCAAGGTCAGGAGTTTGAAACCAGCCTGAGCGGGACCCTGTCTCTACTAAAAATAGAAAGAAATTAATTGACCAACTAAAAATATATATACAAAAAATATATACCTGGGCATGGTGGTGCATGTCTGTAGTCCCAGCTTCTCTGGAGGCTGAGGCAGTAGGATTGGATTGCTTGAGCCCAGGAGATTGAGGTTGCCGTGAGCTAGGCTGACCACGGCACTCATTCTAGCCTGGGCAACAAAGTGAGACTCAGTCTCAAACAAAAAAAAAAGGAAATTTAGATTTTAGGTGTCCTATAGAATCCTTACTCTAGGGACCAAATGCTTCCATAACCTTACATGTTTCTCTTTCATGTTTTATAGATGATATTGATTCATTAAGAAAATGTTAAAAAATATCCATTTTTCTCTGTGTAAGAAAACAGGAAAGTTTATAATTTTTTTACAGAGTTTCTATCTTAAATGTTTAATGGGAAATGTATCTAATGATCTATGAGAATTTTGTACCATATGCTTTAAAATAGGCTATTTCATTTAACCCGCAAAACCATTCAGCTGATAGGTGATATTATTTCCATTTGTAGATGAATATTCAGGTTTAGAGATTAAGGCTAAGGTCAGTGAGTAAGTGGTAAAGGTAGGATTTGAGCCAAGTTTGTTGATTCCAAAGTCCATGCCCTTTCCTTTCTATCATATTGTGTTATTAATATTAAAGCTTCTTAAAAAAATATTGGGGTAGCTAAAATGATCATTTTTTGTATCAGGGCTGAACTTAGATAAGTGAAGCCACTCATTGTTTGGTGGTGATGGTAAATGAGAAGATTCTGTTTTTAGGTAACAAAGTAATTTAACACATTGACTCACGCTAGAAAAAATTTTTTTTCTTTGGGGCCACAGTATTTTATTATGGAAATAGAATAAAAACTTTGAAAACAAAACAATCTTTTTTAATTTAATGAAAAATTTGTTGTTATTGTTTTCTGTGCATGAGTTATATGCAACTTGAAAAATAGTTCTCATGGCTCCCAAGGTGAAGAGATGTGAGTTACATATGCTTCACAAGGCCTCAGGCTCAAAACTAGCATGAGTTAAGTACGGCTCACATGGCACTTAATGTGTTAAACCACAATCATTACATTAAATTTGGATGTGACTATCAGAGGTTGGAAAGGCATGGAAAGGCTGAGTATGGTATAATGAGTTAAAGTGATTTTATGAAAAAAACTGTTTAAAATTTGCCTTACAAGTTACATTTCCTCTTTGTTGTAATGAAAGAAATACTGTTATTCTAAAGTAATGAAAAAGCTCCAGATACTGTTTTGGTACTTTTTTGATAATGTCAGAATTTTTTTTGAAAAAGTTTACTGTTTCTCCTAAAAGTGGTATAGAACTGATGAAGAAATGAAAGTGATATACCCAGTTAAATGGGCTGTTAAAAATGGTTAGGAAAATGTTAATTCAGACTGCTGGTTAAAACTAATCTGTAGTTACTGTAAAGTCAGAAAGATACATGAAGATGTTCAAGAATGCTGTAAGTAAATGACTTCACATAATTTTGGGAGGATGAAATAAAAGAAATTTTGACTGTCATATCCTGTTGGAGGTTTTATAGCTCAAAGGCTAAGAATGGGAAATCAAAAAACATGAATTTTCCCATCACTGTTTTTATCTTTACTAAAAGAGCAGATTCTTAATGTAGAAAATGAAAAATACAATTCCAGTGATTTTTCCGGAAAGAACATTAAGTAAAAGTAATATTGCAACTCATAGCTTTAAAATTAAATAATAAGGCATTTATAATAGGGATGCTTTTCTTTTCAAAGTACTCAGAAAAACTGAAGAAAAACATCATAACTGAGAATGTGTGGGAAGATACATTTTAGGATAGCAGGAGAAAATGTTCCAAGGTTTCATGAAATAACATTCTATTGTGTCTCTTTCCTTCTGACCATTAAAAAACCACAAGCAAACTAAAATTACCTTGTTGTGTTCAAAAAGTTAAAAATATTTGTTGCCATGGAGACAGTCCCAGTCTAGATTTCTTCCTGGCAGTTTAAAGACTTATGCAAACCCATGGGGAAGTAACACTTCATATTTTCAGCACCACAGCTGACAAAATTTGTTCCTGTGAGATGAATAACATACCTTTCTTTGTCTTTGGTGTTCATGAACACATTGAAAGAGTTCTGTAAATAATAATTTAAAAAGTCTTGCTCATTCCCAGTTTTTATTTCAGGACTGAAACTTGTAGAAAACAAAAAGAATATTGAGCCAACTAAATAACTGGAGTATAGATTTTAATGTGTAGCTTGGATACCTTGTATTTATATTCCTAATTGTAATTATGGATTTATTTTTTTCAAGGTATGTTCTTCTAAGGAGGAAAAAAAAAGCATGAGGGCTTTTAAAAGTAGAAAGCAGCATTTATTAATTTTGCAAAGCAGTAAGAATATTCTTATATTCTAGCCAGCTTGATTGCTAGAGGCAGCATTGTACAGGGTTTTGAAATAAATCAAGTTCATCTTCCAGTTTTTTTTACTATTTACTAGTTGTATAACCTTGAGTAGGTTGATTAATCTCCAGTCCTCAGTTTTCACTGTGTGAAGTGGAGATAATATATACAGAGTACCTAATACCAATTGTAAATGTTCAGTAAATGGTATATAATATTAGTCTTTAATAATAAATGTTTGAGATAAGCATGACTCTGACTTAAAACTGCCCAGATGTAGGCCGGGCGCGGTGGCTCACGCCTGTAATCCTAGCACTCTGGAAGGCCGAGGTGGGCAGATTGCTCGAGGTCAGGGGTTCGAAACCAGTCTGAGCAAGAGCGAGACCCTGTCTCTACTAGAAATAGAAATAAATTAATTGGCCAACTAATATACACAGAAAAAATTAGCCGGACATGGTGGCGCATGCCTGTAGTCCCAGCTACTTGGGAGGCTGAGGCAGGAGGATTGCTTGAGCCCAGGAGTTTGAGGTTGCTGTGAGCCAGGCTGATGCCATCGCACTTACTCTAGCCTGGGCAATAAAGTGAGACTCTGTCTCAAAAAAAAAAAAAAACTACCCAGATGTATGTGTTTCCTTATTCAGAGTTTTCCAGAAAAGATGAATACATAAACTCTTTAAATTTTTTTCCTCCAATAATAGTTTATTTTGATCTGCCAAGTTTTTACAACTAAACAAATTAGTCTATTTGTCTTTATAGGAGGTATATTACTCTAAGTAAAACCTTAGTTATAACTTGCATGCTGTTTTATTAATGTCACCTTTTTGATTTTAAAAGAAAGTTTAAATGAAAATGAGGCTTTTATGTGTTTATAGTAAATATGAATGCATTCTTTCTTCAGGCATTTTAAATTATACCTGACATCAAGTACTGAACGCTTTTCACAAAATTTCAAAGTTGTGGTGGTGGATGGTAAAGATGAAAGCCAGTACACCGTAAAATGGCAGGACTTCTTCAGTGGACATGTGGTTGGTTAGTATGGAGCTTGTTTATTTACTCTTGGGTCTAGGGTGTTAGGTCTCTAAATTTAACTTGAGTGCATATTCTTTTTTGGGTGGGGTTGGGGAAGGGGTGTCATAGAAGTGCCTTGCCTGTTTAGAAGTAGAAACATGCTAATAGGAAGAAGTGGGTATTATTTAAAATGTCATACTGGCTGGCTGTTTTGATGATTAAAATTAATTTCCTCTCAAGTGATAATTTAACCTTCTCTTGTCTTCAGCAGGGATTGTAGGCTTCCTTTAAGAGATTTTAAACAGGGAAGCTAGGAGATAAAATAATTTACTTTATGATCCTTTTATGCATTTATCTGAGAAAATATATCAAGCAAGAAATTGCAGTTTACTTTTTGACCTTTTTCTGTAATAAGATAAAAGAGGTGGCATTGAATTCCTCAAAATAGTACAGTTCAAAGACTGTAAATTCCAAGTCATGCTTTCTGCCTTATCTTAGTTCTTTCTTACCCAGAAGTAAAGTTCTTCCAGAAGAAAATCTACAGTTTTGTTTGTTTTGGGAAAGGAATAGGTTTCCAATGAGTAGACTTGAGGCTACTTCTTAGGAAAGGTGAAAATTATCTAGCTTCTTTCTGGGGCCTTTGTTTCTTGGTTGCAGAGCTGTCAAAGTCCCTAGGCAGATTCCACTCTGATGAAAGGTTTGGTTGATTTTTATTGACAATGTATAGTTTATTACTTTATTAGAATAATTTTTAATACTAAAAAAGTTTTTTTTTTTTTCCTGTTAAGGTGAGCCTGACTCTAGGGTTCTAGCCCATATAGGAGATGATGATGTTACAATAAGAATCAACACAGATGGGGCAGAATATAACATAGAGGTAAATCTACATGTGAATTTTTCTCAGTAGTGTATCTCTCCAATATTTAAAAAGTTTCTCAGTTGTTTTAAGATGGTAAAGGTAAAAAATAATTATTTCTTTACTCTTTGTATTTAAAGCTTTTTTTTTAAGCTGGAAAGTAGATTTTTGAAAAAAGGATAATTTTTACATCTCTAAGAAGCTGTCTTAAGGTGTATTGTGTATTTCTAAGTACCATAATTGAGAGAGTCATGTATGGATTGGATAATAGGAAAAGAAAACTTTCTTTTCTTGACTCATTTTAAAATTTTTTAAAAGTAATCTATTAGTGTAAACATTCTCAAAGATGAAGGTGAAATCTTATGTCTCTATTTGTCATTTTCTCTGCTAGACACTCTGGAAATACTAGATCAATAAAAGATTAATGGTTGATAGTCTGAGAAATTAAGGGGAAAACATAGGAACTCAGGCTCGTCACTCTTCCATTGAAGTACTGTCAGTATAAATCAAGACTGAAGTAGGCACATGTATGTAAGATACATATCCATCTGTGAGATACTAGTCTAAAAAACAAACATCTGCCACATATTTGTAAATTAAAGTTGATTCTGTGTTTCTTGGGAAATGAGAATATTCTGATGATATCAAAACAGAGCACCTCTTCGAAAACTGTGATTGAGGTTGGTCAAATGAAATTTTTAGGTGTATTTGAGTGCTGATCAGGAAGGTGAGAATTATGTAGCTTCTTTCTTTTCACATCTCTAAGAAGCTGTCTATATGTGTAACACAGGGTGCTATAAATGTTACACATTTTAATAACATCCAGACTACATGACCACTAGTCTTTTGTCTATCATTGTGAGAAAGAAATCTGAAGACTCAGAGTCCTCCTTTTTTCAAATATTTTCTTTTAGAGAATTAGGCATTCTGTTTCATCCATACCTTCATTTCACTAAGTACAAAAATGAGTATAATTAATACGTCACTGTTAGTTGGTTACTTAAAAGTAAACTCATCAGGTTCCTTGAGGGACTTTTGCAAGAGATTAATAATCATTTTTTTTTATTAGGGTCTCGTTCTGTTGCTCAGGCTAGGGTGCAGTGGCATAATCGTAGCTCACTGCTACCTTGAACTCCTGGGCTCGAGTGATCCTCTCATTTAGCTGGGACTACAGGCACATGCCGCCACACTTGTCTAATTAAAAAAATTTTTTTTTAGAGATAGGGGTCTTACTATGTTTCCCAGGCTGGTCCTGAACTCCTGACCTCAAGTGATCTTCCCACCTCAGCCTCCTGAGTAGTAGTAGTAATTTTTAATTGAAAAAGTGGTTTATGGCCGGGCGCGGTGGCTCAAGCCTGTAATCCTAGCTCTCTGGGAGGCCGAGGTGGGCGGATCGTTTGAGCTCAGGAGTTCGAGACCAGCCTGAGCAAGAGCGAGACCCCATCTCTACTATAAATAGAAAGAAATTAATTGGCCAACTAAAATATATATAGAAAAAATTAGCTGGGCATGGTGGCACATGCCTGTAGTCCCAGCTACTTGGGAGGCTTGAGGCAGCAGGATTGCTTGAGCCCAGGAGTTTGAGGTTGCTGTGAGCTAGGCTGACGCCACGGCACTCACTCTAGCCTGGGCAATAAAGTGAGACTCTGTCTCAAAAAAAAAAGTGGTTTATTACTTAGAATGGTGATTTTCATATTGTTTATTTTTTAATTCTTATTTGCACATACTTTGATGTAAAAATCATCGTTCATCTGCATTAAAATCTTAGACATAAGTGGGCATGAAAATGTGTATATCTTATTTTTAACATATCATCATAAAATATTTTGAATCATCCCTATTTTACCTTACTGTTTATGTCTATAAGACTAGATTAAACTTGAATCATGAGATAATTTTTTATTCCCAACTTTTTGTTTTGAAAATGTTCAAATCTACAGAAAACTTAAAAAAATACCCTGTAACCCTTAATCAACTGCTAATGTAATATATGTCACATTTGTTTTTTCTCTCTCTCACTTTTGTCCTGAATCATTTGAAAATCAGTTGCATATATGAAGACACTTCATACCTAAGTACTTTAATGTATATTTCCTAAGAATAAAGACATTCTTTTACATAGCCATAATAAAAGTAACATACCTGAGGAAAAGTAAATAATTCAACAGTATTATCTAATAATCAACCTGTAGTCAGAATCTCCAGTCATCCTCAGAATCTCCTTCATAGGTTTTTTTTGTTTGTTTTCTAATCCAGGAAAGGTTCCTGTCTTTTATTTAGTTATTCATCAGATGATGTTTTTCCCAGCAGCTTATTAGTAATGGTGATAATAGGATTAGCTGTTATTAAAACAGTTACCTTTCATATATAACTATATTATTATCTTACATAATCTTCAAGTTAGGTATTATCACTCCCTTACCTAATGAGAGAAGTTATGCTCAAGTTAAGTTACTTGTCCAAGACACATAGTGAGGTTAGGTTGAGGTTTAAACTCAGGTTTCTCTGATCCCAAAGTCTGCTGTCTTTTTCTGTGCTAGCCTGGCCATACTAGGAAACAATCAGTGTGAATTTAGAAATGTTTGACCCCAAAGAAAAAAGTTTTCTCTTCTATTCATAGGCCAAATGAGCTTTACTAAATGTGGAAGATTCCTATAGCCCGGGAGTTGGGTTAGTTAACTTTTGAGGTCTCTGCTAGTCCTGAGATTCTATAACCATTATTTCTTAAATCTACCTCATACATGAATTACAAAAGAAGGGATGTGTGTGTGTGTGTGTGTGTGTGTGTGTGTGTGTGTGTGTGTATTTAACAGCTTTATGGAGATATAATTCATACACTGTACTCTCTACCTATTTAATGTATACAATTTTGTAGTTTTTATAATAGTATATTCATAGAGTTATGCAAAGACCACCACAATTTTAGAGCATTTTTATGATCCAAAAAAGAAACCCTGTACCCTTTAGCCATTCTTCTACCTTTCCTCCATAACTCCCACAACCACTAACATTGCTGTCCCTTTATATTTGCCTGTTTTGGTTATTTCATATAAATGGAATCATATAATATGTGGTCTTTTGTGTGTTGCTGCTTTCACTTAGATTAATGTTTTCAAGGTTTATCTATGTTGTATCATGTATCAGTACTTCATTTATTTTTATTACTGAATAATATTACATTGTATGTATAGACCACATTTTGTTTATTCATTCTCAGTTGATAGACATTTGTCATCTGTTTCTACTTTTTGGCTATTACTAACAATGCTGCTGTGAACATTTGTGAATAAGTTTTCATATGGGCATGTGTTTTCATTTCTCTTGGGTATATAGTAGGAGCAGAATTGCTGGGTCAAATGGTTTCTCTATTTTTTTTTTTTTTTTTTTTTGAGACAGAGTCTCACTTTATTGCCCAGGCTAGAGTGAGTGCCGTGGCGTCAGCCTAGCTCACAGCAACCTCAAACTCCTGGGCTCAAGCAATCCTACTGCCTCAAGCCTCCCAAGTAGCTGGGACTACAGGCATGTGCCACCATGCCCGGCTAATTTTTTTTTTCTATATATATTAGTTGGCCAATTAATTTCTTTCTATTTATAGTAGAGATGGAGTCTCGCTCTTGCTCAGGCTGGTCTCGAACTCCTGAGCTCAAACGATCCGCCCACCTCGGCCTCCCAGAGAGCTAGGATTACAGGCGTGAGCCACCGCCGGTTTCTCTATTTTTAACCTTTGAAGACCTGCCGGACTGTTTTCGAAAGTGACTGCACCACTTTCCATTCTCAACATCTATGAGGGTTCTGGATTTCTCCACATCCTCACCAGTTAAGAGAGGGTCTTTGATTATAACCATCCTAAAGAGTATGAAGTGGTGTCTCATTGTGGTTTTGATTTGCATTTCCCTGATAGAGAAATATAAATATCTTTTTTTGTACATTCCTCACAAGCTGCCTGGTTCTGATGAGACCAGTGTTCTTACAGAGAACAACTTTGTTTCGGAAAAATGGAAGCATCCTTTTGACTTGGGGCAACCAATGGAGTATGTTAGTTATGATTTACACTGTCCTTGTAACATTATAAATGCAGATTTTTAAAAAACTTCTCTGAAACCAATAAGTTTCAGGTATATTGTTACAAGTGTTGAGTTTTCTTTCATAAAAATGTTTGTGCATAAAATCTAGCATGGCAAAAAGGTGTCAAACACCTGAATGTTAAGGAAACCATGATGAAAATGCCATGTGATTAGAAACCTTTTCTAACTGTCTTTGCTATATTACCATCACCTGTAACAGTGCTAGTGTACAGTACGCATTAGATATTTTTGTATGAATGAATGGAAAAGCATATACATTTTTCTCTTCTGGGTCCTCTTAAAGATTTCATAACTTATGCAAAGTATGTACTGTTTTTTTCATATACAGATAAAATCATCAGAGTGAATAGTCTATGTATTTATTTACCAGCATAGACTCCATATGATATAAATGATTTATTTTGAGTAAAATGCTAGTCAATTTACTTAGAAATGAATGTTATCTAAGAAGTGAAGAATGAAGAATTTAGTATTTAGGAATTCTTACTTTTGCATCTTAGTCATATGTATTTTCTATTTTAGCCACTTTGGAGATTTGTTAATGATACCAAAGACAAAAGAATGTTAGTTTATAAGTCTGAAGATATCAAGAATGTTTCACGTTTGGAGTCTCCAAAAGTGTGTGGTTATTTAAAAGTGGATAATGAAGAGTTGGTTCCAAAAGGGCTATTAGACAGAGAGCCACCTGAAGGTAAGACTTAAAACGTATTTCAAATAAGAAACAAGCATTTTCCACCTGTCTTCAGTAGGGGTGGCTGTTAATTGATAAAAAGTAACATGATTATCAAGTAACTTTAGTATTTGGCTTGAAAATAGAGTTTTGTTCCAGAAATTCTAATTCTTTTGTCAGTAGCGTAAAAAACACTTAACAATTAATGGGAAAATTAAAGATTGGACTTTAAAAAAGATTGGGTGAAAGGAAAGTTGAATGACCTGAGGGAAAATATCCTTGCAGGTATTTAGAAGTGACAAAATAATACTGTTGAAAGACAGTCTTTCGAGTTTATAAGAAATTAATTGGTAGCAAGAAAGATCTATAAAGTATAAGAAGGTTATCAGTCTTGGGACAGATCTATTTAAGGTCATTTATTTATTAAACAGAACTAGAGCCTACAATATTTATAGTCATTTACAAAACATATTACCATCTTGGAGATGTTTTCATTTTTATAGACCTTAGAAAATATTACTAGCATTTTAATAATAAAGAATCTTAAACAGTTTGATTAGAGAGATGTCCTATTAATACAAACTAATTTTTAATGTGTGGTCTTGACATTTGTACTGTTACTTTGGTTAATTCATAAACTTTTTCTAGAAGAAAATGATTGATGGCTTCCTAGCCCAGATAATAGGTGATTATATTAATCTATTAAGCACTCGTTAAAGTTTCCATATTTTAAAAATTAAGGAGGCACTTTTCCTTCATTTTGAATTCTACAATTTTTATTTATTTTTTTGAGACAGTTGCCTGGAATAGAGTACAGTGGGGTGTCAGCTTAGCACACTGAAACCTCATACTCCTGGGCTCAAGCGATTCTTGTGTCTCAGCTTCCTGAGTAGCTGGGACTACAGGCAGGCACCACCACACCCAGCTAATTTTTCTATTTTTTGTAGAGATAGGGTTTAAATTTTGCTCAGGCTGGTCTTGAACTCTGGTCTCAAGCAAC
Source organism: Mirza zaza (assembly GCA_008750895.1). Taxonomy (NCBI): domain Eukaryota; kingdom Metazoa; phylum Chordata; class Mammalia; order Primates; family Cheirogaleidae; genus Mirza; species Mirza zaza. Next base: position 36,078 of record VSMD01082207.1, read on the forward strand.
CCTCCTTCCTCAGCCACTCAGAGTGCTAGGATCACAGGCGTGAGCCACCACGCCCAGCTGAATTCTGCAATTTTAAAACCACATATTACTTTTTACTTTTCTGTCTTCCTCTAAATTGTTTTTTTGTTAAGAATACTAAGCTCAAATAATGTTTGTTTCAAAAATACACTAGATTTAAAGCGTTACTATAAAAAACTCCTTGTTTTGATGAATTTTGATTTAATAGTGCATACAAATTCATATTAGAGCTTGTTCATCGGGTGAAGAGAAGAGCTGATCCAAATCCAATGAAGAACACATGTAAATTATTGGTGGTAGCAGATCATCGCTTTTATAAATACATGGGCAGAGGGGAAGAGAGTACAACTACAAATTACTTAGTAAGTATTTGATATTCCATAAAGTGAATGGACAAAAAATTCATGTGGGCGGGTAAATTCCATTTAAGAGGAGGCTGTGGTAATTTGAAACTTAATGAAAGCAGATCTGTTCCAGATGCTGTTATTTTCCTAGAATATTGAAGGCTATTCTCTGAGATTTTCATACTCCTATATGGAAATTATAGCTTCAAATTTATGAAAACCCATTTTACCTTTGAACTAATACTTTCTGCACATTAGAGTTTTTATGCATATTAGGTTTGGGGAGAGATTTTAGTGTGGTCCATCCTTTATGCAAGTGAGCTCTTTAAACTCATCACTGCTGTAATGGCAGTGAATCTGTGATGTCACATGTGTGGATGTATGCTCTAGAGTAAAAAAAAAAAAGTATTTGTATAAACCTGCATGTACTTTTTTGCTTTTATGTATATTTCAGAGAAGAAGGTCAGTTTTATTTATGTTAAAGAGCTTATCATTGGACTTTAACTGTGTGAAATATCTGAGACTTTCATGGTCATTATTAAATCTAGGGCAGAGATATGAAGGAATGAGTTAAGTAGTGTCGATACTGGATTTTTAAGGATTAACTGTTATTTTTAAAGTCAAGGGAATCATTTTTCATTGACCTTTTTTTGCTAGTATGATCTCATTTGTCATGGTAAGTTGGCACTGACCAAAATGAGGGAATAAAAGAGAATGCATCTATTCATGAACCAAGAGCCTAGTGCAGTAAAGACGTCTTTCTCATTGCCTTGTCTTTCCCATGCTTTCCATTTTATTCATACCCTCCCTCACCCTCTTTCCATTCCCTTCCTTGTCAAGTGAATTTATTATGAGGATGATTGTAATTCTTGTTTCTAAGTAAGAAGGATTCTTTCTTGGAAAAAGCTTCTCTTTTGATCTGGGTTTTGTTTTAAGGGGCTCCTCTTATTTTACTTCTTTGTTACACTACAAATATCAATATAATCAAAGGTCTAGTCTTAAAAATTGCATTTCTTACAGTTACTTATAGCAAAGAGCAATTTCTTAGACCTATAACTTGCTTCACAGTTGCTGGGACAAACCTTAAGAACCCAGTTTTTGAATAGCAAAATATTCTCTTTGAGGAAGAGATAGGTAATTAGCATTTTGTTCTTTCTCTTGTAGTCCTTGGGGGTTATGCTGTCCTTCTTACCCCAGTCTTCCCAAATCAGAGAATGTAATGGGGTTTGCTGAAATGAGCTTGTTCCTTCTGGCCCTCCTTTTACCCATTTGTCAGTGCTGAACTTTATGGGGTGTGGGTAGAGGAATGAGGTTAGCAGTTGTCTGCACTGCTTTTTACCTGTTTCTGGGGAAGACATTTGAGGTACTTGCCAAGAGACAGAGTAAAGGTGGAATACTTCTTAGAAGGGAATACAGTTGGCTCTTGAATAACCCTAGGCTTGAGGGCGTTGACCCCTCTGTGTAGTAAAAAATCTGTATATAACTTTTGACTCTTTCCAGAGTTTAAGTAGTAATAGTCTACTGGTGATTGGAAGCTGGCCAATAACAAGCCAGTTGATTAACACCTATTTTGTGTGTTATATGTTTTATAGACTGTATTCTCAGAATAAAGTAAGTTAGAGAGAAGCAAATGTTGTTAAGAAAATCATAAGGAAGAGAAAATGTGTTTACTATTCATTAGTGGAAGTGGATCATTTTAAAAGTCTTCATTCTTCATGTTTAGTAGGCTGAGGAAGGGGGGGAGGGGGTTGGTCTTGCTGTCTTGGGATAGCAGAGGCAGAAGAAAATCCACATGTAAGTGGACTCATGCAGTTCAAACCCATGTTGTTTAAGGGTCACCTGTATTTTAGGTAAATTGATTGACTTTTAAATTTCATTTTTTTATAGTTTACTGGGATGGTAGTTTTTAACAAGCCTATTGTTATTTTGGTTCTATATGCTGTTGATTATCTGAAATTTGGGGTAAACTGTACTATTGTTTTATTCTGGTAACAACACTTTAAGTTTGAGGCTAAGGGCCAGGAATAATTGTTAGAGATGTCAATGATAAAGTAATATTTTAATGCTAGTTTTTGTAATAGAAGAAACTTTTACAATGGCATTTTCTCTAAACAGTTTTTATTCCTGTAGATTTTATATTAAATTGCAAAGAGTAGTAAAGAGCTATATAATGTCTTTTTTTATACACACAGATAGAGCTAATTGACAGAGTTGATGACATCTATCGGAACACTTCATGGGACAATGCAGGTTTTAAAGGCTATGGAATACAGATAGAGCAGGTATTTATCAATAGATATCGCTTATATTACTCAGGTATATGAGGCAAATGTTTGTCACTTGTATTCAAAACCCCAAAACCTTGTTTTCAACATTAATGATAAATATTCTCAAATACCAATTTTTTTCTAATAAGTTGTGCAGTGTTTTTGATATTAATTCTATATTAAGAAATTTTCTGTCCTTAGGCTCATTTTAGGCGGAAAATCTTTTAATGCCACCATGCTCTCTTGCTTTTCTGAATTTATGACCCTTTCATTCCCTGTCGTGTTTTTTCCCCTTTAATTATGCTCTAAGTCTTTCGTTAGAATCCTAGTACATGTTGTTGAACCTTAGTCAGAAAGTTTCCTGAAAAATACTGTGTACTTTTGCAAGGCATCTATATATACTGAACCATTAAGTCTTTTTTCCCTAAATACCTCCATAATAGAGTATGTCCAACAATGATGTTTTGATGTCATCTTAATTATGTCTCGTGGTAAAAGTTGTTTCAAATTGCTAAGAATGATTAAAGATACTGCCTGACATTGGGTATTGCTGTGGGCAGATAGACATTTTGATGTATAAATTATATAAATTATTATCTATCTTTTTCCAGGCTTTTTGTACTAAACCATATTCTTATAGGTTCTGTATGTTGTATAGAATATAGAGGTGGTTTTTTTTAACCTTTGAAATCAGGCACTATGCTCATAAATGTTAAACTTTGATAGATAGTACTTGTGTAAAACTAAGAGAATTATTTTTCCTTTCTTGTTCCCTTTTACTATTTGCATTTTCTTTTTTAAGTTGTTATTGGATAGGTAATATATACACATGATACAAAAACCAGTGAAAAGTAAGTCTCTGCAATCTTTGTCCATCGTCAAACCAGTTCCTTCCCCCAAAGACATTCACATCACTAGTTTAAATGTGTCTTTCCAGACATGTTGTATGCATGTACAGTGTGTGTATGTGTACGTCTATATTTGACACAATGGTGATATGCTGAATTCTTTTGCACCTTGCTTTTTCATTTCACAATATGGTGGAGATAATTTCATATTGAAACAAATAAAGGTGCCTCACTTGTTTTAAGATAGCTGGATCTTGTTCGAGTTTTAGGGGACTTGTAAATAAAGTTCCTTTTTGCTTTAGGAACTTGGAACCAATTGAAGAACATAAGAGTAAACATAGGAGATAAAAACATCAATTTCTTTACATCTGATAAAAGATGGATTAGAGTATGTGGTTTAGATGTGCAGTCATGGTGGGCTTCCAAGGGCACCCCAGAATTGTCCTTGACCACCCAACACTGGAACTATAGAGCCTGTCCCCCAGTGGGCTTGCCACACATTGGCAGAGTAGATCAGGGTGGGCCCTTTCAGCAGGCAGGCAGGGAAGAGAGACATCCAGACACCACTGAGCTGAGGATGGCTTCCTTCTTTATCCCAAACTCACTAAGGCTTTGTTCTTTTTTTTCTTCGTAGGAGGTTTAATATCATTTTGTCTGAAATGCATATACAAAGAGAAATCCCTATTATAATCTTTTATTCTTGTGGTGCACAAAGTGATGTACATTTTTTCATTCTTTGCCAAATTGTTCACTGTAGTTGTAGCAAATATTTTAGGCTCATGTGACCCAACTTATCATTTTTTCCAAATATAGGGGATATGAAAATTTAGGAGTACATTTATAACTTTATAACATTTATAACTTTATTTATAACATGAATTATAAATCATGAACACACATGTTTTCCATACCATATGTTTCTCAGTCTGTTAAACATTGACTATTAGAGCTAAAAAATTTATGAATTTTGGTTTTACAAAACATTTTTTCTAGAATGATAGTCTTTTTTTGAACAGATAAAATAATACAGTATTCAGAGTCTTATGATTTTTTTTAGAAGTGTTCTAAGTATATTATCTCTTTAAGTATAGATTCGCATTCTCAAGTCTCCACAAGAGGTAAAACCTGGTGAAAGGCACTATAATATGGCAAAAAGTTACCCAAACGAAGAAAAGGATGCTTGGGATGTGAAGATGTTGCTAGAGGTCAGTTGTGGAATCCTGGATATGGTCCTGTTAATACCACTTTGTGATTTCTAATACATGGATTCTATGCATTAATGAAGGAGCATAGTATTATAGAAAAGATTATGGAAAACCAGGAGCAGTCCCCACCAACCCCCAGCCAATCCAACAGTGACTCCATCCCCTGTAGCAGCGCAGACAGCAAATAGCAGAAAACTGTGAAAAAGAAAAATACTATAAAACAATGCTTCCTAGTCTTTGAGAATCTAGTGAAGCAGTGGATCTTCTCTAGAAAATAACATGGATACCCAGTATATAGACAAACCCACAGTGTTGATTTAAATGGATTTAAAATATTTTAGTAACATAAAATTAGGTATATGTACTTTCCTGTAAGTTTATAACTTATATATTACGAAAACAAAAAAAATTTTAAATGAAAATTCCTGTAAAACCAATAGAATCCTTGAATCTGCTTTGCTGTGGAGTGCTGTGATCCCCTTGCAGCATTGGGGCATCTCCAGTGCTGGGCTATACATCTTCAGAGCAGTCCTCAGAGGAGCAGTGAGTGAGTTCTGAATAGCTGGAGAAAGCACCCAGCTCTTCTCTTTTTGCCCCCTGCCAGGTGATAGCATGTGCCTCTCCCCTGTGCAGATAGGTAAGAAACCCAGGGAATGGGCAACACACTGCTCAGGGTTATGGTTGCTGGTGTAGAACTGCAGTCAGTCATGGTTTTCTTCTGCAATATTTAGTTGAAACATCTTTTAGTGTGATGTAATTGTCAATCTAATTAATAACACTTTTTTTTTTTAAAGCAATTTAGTTTTGATATAGCTGAGGAAGCATCTAAAGTCTGTCTGGCACATCTTTTCACGTATCAGGATTTTGATATGGGAACTCTTGGACTAGCTTATGTTGGTTCTCCCAGAGCAAACAGTCATGGAGGTGTTTGTCCAAAGGGTAAGTTTTTCCATTTATTGTGTGAATATGATGCTGGAATAGTAAGCTGATTGGATTATATTATAATTCTATATTTTATAAGCAATTTGTCTCTGTTTCCTTTTGCCTTTAGCTTATTATAGCCCAGTTGGGAAGAAAAATATCTATTTGAATAGTGGTTTGACCAGCACAAAGAATTATGGTAAAACCATCCTTACAAAGGTATGTTTGGAGTTTATTGTAGGAGAACCTAAGTCATTAAAATACACATTTTTTTTGGTGGCAAATATGAAAATAAAACCTATAAAGAAGAATATTAAAATGACCTGTCAGCCTCCTTTTGAGACATGAGGATTTGCTTTTCCTGGAGCTCTCCGACCAGCAGCTTCTCTCAGGGCTCCCTGCTCCTAGTCCTGCAGCACAGCTGTCACTCTGAGGCATCCCACTCTCTCATTTCTGGGACCCCATGTCGTCATCTTTCTTGATTTATACCATCATATTGGTATAGTGTATTCTCCAGGAACTTCCTAAGAAAAGGTATATGAGGTGCATATTCTTGGGATTTTACATATCTGAAAATGTCTTTATTCCACTCTTAAACTTGATTGATAATTTTGCTGGGTCTATTCTCAGTTCTCCATTGTCTTCTAGTGTTCATGTAGCTATTAAGGATTCTGAAGCTGTTCTGAGTCCTTAGCCTTTGTGTGTCACCAGTTTTTTCCCTTCTGGAATATCTTAGGATCGTGTTTTTGCCCAGATATATCTGTTAAAAATGTGTTTAGCTACAAATAACAGAAAATCAGTAAACAGTGGCTTACATTAGGGGTTTATTTGTCTTGGTCAACAAGAAGTTCAGGGATAGCATTCCTCAGGTGGCACAGCAGCTCTCAAGGGTCCAGGGTCTTCCTAACTTTCACTCAGCTATTCTAAGCACAAGACCTTTGTCCTCATGCTTGTCATCTCATAGTTTCAAGATGGTTCTCTTCCTTTGTTGGAGAGAGGATGAGAAAGAAAATGTCTGGATGTGCCACAGTATATCCATTCACCAACCAAAGGAAACCTTGGTTGCTTCCAAGTTTCGGAAATTGTGAAGTAGCTGCTAGAAACATTCTTGTGCCAGTTTTTGTGTGGACCTCAGTTTTCAACTTGTTTGGGTAAATACCAAGGAGCATGATTGCTGGATAGTAGGGTAAAGGTGTGTTTAGCTTTGTAAGAAACTGCCAGACTGTTTTCCAAAGTGGCTGTAACATTTTGTATTCCCACAAGCAATGAATGAGAGTTCCTGTTGCTCTACATTCTTGTCAGAATTGTGTTGTCAGTGTTCTGGATTTATCCATTCTAATAGGCTAGTAGTCATATCTCGTTGTTTTAATTTGTAATTCCCTAACAGCATAGGATGTCAAACATTTTTTCATTTGCTTGTTTCCTGTCTGTGTATCTTTGGAGGCATCTGTTCCGATCGTTTATCTATTTTTAAATTGGGTTGTTCATTTTCTTATTGTTGAGTTTTGAGAGTTATTTGCAAATTTTTTTTTTTTTTTTTGAGACAGTCTCATTCTCTTGCCTAGGTTAGAGTGTAGTGGCATCATCACAGCTCACTGCAACCTCAAATTCCTGGACTCAAGCAGTCCTCTTGCCTCAGCCTCTGGAGCAGCTGTGACTACAGGTGTGCACCACCACACCTAGCTAATCTTTTTTTACTTTTTGTAGAGATGGGGTCTCATTATATTGCTCAGTCTGGTATCAAACTACTAGCCTCAAGTGATTGTCCCACCTCGGCCTCTCAAAGTGCTGGGATTATAGGCATGAGGTGCTGTGCCCAGCCTCTTGGTATATTTCGGATAGCAATCTTTTATAAGATGTGTTTTTTGCAAATATTTTCTCCCAGCCTATGACATATCCTGCTTTACATTTTTACAGTCCAGGATATGCCAATATTCTTACTCTTCAATATTAATTTTTTCTTTCTCTATTCCTTTCTTTCTTCTGCCCTATTCTTTCTACAGGGTTATAACATTTCATCTTAACTATTCTTTGGTTATCAAATTCTAGATCTTCTAATATGCTTCACTTTCCTTTTTATGAAGTGGGGAGGAGAGGTTGGTTGTGATGTGACCAACTCTTTAGTGGGTTTGGGAAGATGAAGGGATTTAGAGACATTGGAAAAACAGAAAATACAAAACAAAAACAAAAAGCTGTCAAGCCAGGAAGCTTAAAGGAATACCACGAAGTGAAAGAAGCAAGTCTGAAAGGCTACATACTGTATGACTGAAAATATATAACATTCTGGAAATGGCAAAACTATGGAGGCTCTAAAAATGATCAGTGGTTGGGGGAAGAAGAGATGAACAGGTGGAGTGTAGGGGATTTTTGGGGCAGTGAAAATAATCTGTAAGATACTGTAACAGTGGATATAAGACATTATGCATGACATTTGTCAAAGCTCATAGAATGTACAACACAAAGAGTGAACCCTAATATAAACTGTGATTAAAAAACAGGAACAGTCAGGTTTGCAGGTACCTGCCTGTAGTCCCAGTTACTCTGGAGGCTGAGGCAGGAGGATCGCTTGAGGCGAGCAGTTTGAGTCTGTAGTATGTTGTGATCATACATGTGAATAGGAACTGCACTGCAGCCTGGCCAAGGTAGTGAGACCCTGACTCTTTTAAGAAACAAACCCCCAGCAACAATGTAAAGTGGTGTGAGAGGAAAAAAAAGACACTAATCAGTTTTAGGGAAACTTTTAATTTCCAAAATTATTTCTTTCTTTCTTTCTTTTTTTTTTTTTTGAGACAGAGTCTCACTCTGTTGCCCAGGCTAGAGTGAGTGCCATGGCGTCAGCCTAGCTCACAGCAACCTCAAACTCCTGGGCTCAAGCAAGCGATCCTGCTGCCTCAGCCTCCCAAGTAGCTGGGACTACAGGCATGCGCCACCATGCCCGGCTAATTTTTTCTATATATTTTTAGTTGGCCAATTAATTTCTTTATATTTATGGTAGAGACGGGGTCTCGCTCTTGCTCAGGCTGGTTTCGAACTCCTGAGCTCAAACAATCCGCTCGCCTCGACCTCCCAGAAAGCTAGGATTACAGGCGTGAGCCACCGTGCCCGGCCTCCAAAATTATTTCTTTCTTTGCCTGTGCCTTTACTTTTTTGGTGTCACAGCTTAATGGTTTGATTTCATGACATATTTTCCTTGGTCTTTGAGAATTTTTCTCTTAAAAAACAAAAATAAATTTACTTTGAAATCTTTGAGGTATTTTACAGTGTCACTAAGCAAATCTGCTTAATGAATTTTTCTTAAGCACAGTTAAGAATTACTTCTCTGCATTATGCCTTTGGAATTTGAGCGCTTTTTGCTAAAAAATTTAAGGTTTTTCCCACTATTGTTTTAATATAAACATGTGGAAGGACTGTTCTTGTATAAAAAAATGACTTGTGAAATATTTTTTGCAAGTTTCATGGAGTGATTTTTCCCCCTCCTTGGGAAAAAAGATCAGGAATTTTATGTTTGTATTTTTTATTTTATTCAGATAAATATGGGAAAAAAATCTAGCTTTGTTTGGTTGAATTTATTCTTATTCAGATAGAAATAATCTGATGATATGATAGATTAAGTATAGTTCTGCAAGTGGATTCTAAGTAAACCAAATCTTCTGAGTCATTAAGATTGTTAGTGAATGCGAATTCAGTCACTGAGATAATAAAATATTTTCTTCTTCCTTAATTGTCTTGTTTTTTCACCCCTTGCTTTTTAAGCTGCTTTAGGCGTTAACGGCAATGTGATTGGGATGAGGGGCAGTGGGAGGGCCTTGACAGATAACTGCAGTTAGCTATTGGATCGGCACCAGATAGTATAGGGTTGGAATAGCCAGTGTTTGATATTTTGTTATGAATCTTTCAGAATGTAAATTCTATTTTATTAAATTAATTTAAATTTATCCTATGATACTGTTTGATAATATTAAGTAAGCTCCTACTTATTCTGTTTAATTTCTGTAATGGGTAGAAAAAATCATAGTCCAATTGTTACTCTTTTGTCACTCTGATTAGAGATCTTTATTTAAGACAGCATGGGCCCTGCTGGCAAAAGTAGCTGAGGGTCAAAGCACAATGTAGGATGATGATTAAAAAAAAAAGCTTATGGGTGGATCTTGGGAAATAATGTTTTCTTTGCATGATCCTTAAGGAAGCTGACCTGGTTACAACCCATGAATTGGGACACAATTTTGGAGCAGAACATGATCCAGATGGTCTAGCAGAATGTGCGCCAAATGAGGACCAGGGAGGAAAATATGTCATGTATCCCATAGCTGTGAGTGGCGATCATGAAAACAATAAGGTATGTGTATGTTTGGGAGCTTTTTTATGTGGTTAGGAAAGAAAGAAGCTGTGTGTGATGATCATAATGAGAGCTGAGAGGCCGGGCGCGGTGGCTCACGCTTGTAATCCTAGCCCTCTGGGAGGCCGAGGCGGGCGGATTGCTCGATGTCAGGAGTTCGAAACCAGCCTGAGCAAGACCCGGTCTCTACTATAAATAGAAAGAAATTAATTGGCCAACTAATACATATAGAAAAAATTAGCCGGGCATGGTGGCGCATGCCTGTAGTCCCAGCTACTCAGGGAGGCTGAGGCAGTAGGATCGCTTGAGCCCAGGAGTTTGAGGTTGCTGTGAGCTTGGCTGACGCCAGGGCACTCACTCTAGCCTGGGTGACAAAGTGAGACTCAGTCTCAAAAAAAAAAAAAAAAAAAGTAGTGTGGGTGTGATGGGCGGAGGGAGAATATTATCCTGACATGTGCTTTGAGCCAGGCTGTGGGCTGGGGGAGCCCGCCCAGGATCTGGAGGAAAGGTTGACATCTGGGTTTTCCCACCCCTGACACCTTGCTTTTCAAAATTTCTGCCTCCTTTTCTTTTTGTGATCTTTTTTGATTGTTGTTTGATCTTTTTTTTTTTTTTTTTTTACTATTATGTATATTTTCTGCATCTCATTTTCTTTGGTTTATGTCTAAACATTCTCTTCCTTTCTTGTTTTATGTTCCTCTGCTTGACAACTTGGGCCTGAGGAATATTTTCCTACCCGTTTGTGTCCACTCTTCCAACTTATAAAAACCCCTGTAGAATTTTCCTTCTTTTTCCAAAGGTTGCCTCTGCATTTCTAATCACATTCATTATAGCTCAGTGCTGTGCAACAGAGTGTTCTGTGATGACAGGAATGCTGTACATCTCTGTGCAGCGCAGTAGCCACCAGCCATGTGTGGCTGTGGAGCAACTGAGATGTGGCTAGAGACTGAGAAACAGAATTTTTAATTCTATTTTATTTACATTTACAAGTGATGTCCTGTGATGGGAAGTGGGAACAGACATTAACTATAAAAGGATGCGAGGGACCCTGCTGGGAAGATAGAAGTGTTCTAAAACTTATTTATGGCTATGGTTTCATCATTCGGTAAAGTTACTACAAATTACTGAATCGTACACTTGAAATGAATGAATTTTGTAATAATGTAAAATATGCCTTAAAAAGCTTTAAAAAGCAAACTGAAACACTAGTGTAGGAGCAGAGGATATAGAGGAGCCATGAAGCCACGAGTTGATTATTGTTGAAGCTTGAGGCACGTGGGCTTTTGCGATGCCATTCTGTCCATTTTATAGGTGCTTGAAAGCTTCTGTAATAGAAAGTGTAAAATTTGTGACTGGGGGAAAACTCTAAATAGCTACATATAGCTAGTAGCTACCATATTGGACAGCGCTCCTCTGATTGACAGGTCACTTGCTTCATGTTTATGAGGACGGTTGTCAGAACTTCGGGGGAAAATGTTATACTTTGCAAACTCTGCCTGAGTGGGCATACATGTTGCTAACTCTAATGCTACAAGTTCCTTAGTAAAATTTCCCCTATGGGCTCTTCAGAAAGCCCTGTAAGAACTTGCTAATGAGAATAGAGGCAGGGCAGAGCTGGTTTTTTCTGGAGCTGCGAGTCTATATCAACGAATAACAATTTACTTATTTTGTCTCAAGCACATAATATTTAGTGTATATTTTTATAGTTTAGTTTTGCCAAGTAGCAATCCTCTTGTAAGAACATAATGTGTATCTTCTAATCTGTTTTAAATGAATTCCCTAATAAAAATGTTTTTAACTAGATGCAAAGGGCTGTGGGACAAAAATAGTTTCTAGTTTCCTTGACCTAGAAAGACAGGACTCTGCTAGACAAGCCACTGAAAAGCAGAAACCATGGGTGGGCTTCTCTGTGGAAAGATGACATTAATGGGCCGGGTGTGGTGGCTCACACCTGTAATCCTAGCACTCTGGGAGGCCGAGGCGGGCGGATTGCTCGAGGTCAGGAGTTCAAAACCAGCCTGAGTGAGACCCCATTTCTACTAAAAATAGAAAGAAATTAATTGACCGACTAAAAATATATATACAAAAAGCCGGGCATGGTGGCACATGCCTGTAGTCCCAGCTACTCGGGAGGCTGAGGCAGTCGGATCGTGTGAGCCCAGGAGATTGAGGTTGCATGAGCTAGGCTGATGCCACGGCACTCACTCTAGCCTGGGTAACAAAGTGAGACTCTATCTCAAAAAAAAAAAAAAAGATGACATTAATGAAAAGGAATGTGGGACCTTTGGCATTGTAACCTCCTAGCAAGATTAAACTGGAGGGAAGAGGAGGTTTTATGATGAGGATGCACACAGAAGGCCCCCAGGTCTTTAGGGAACATGTAGGCAAAAGGCTAGAGTGGAGGATTGGTCCCTTTTTCCTTAGCACCATCGAGGGGCTACAGCTACTTGGGAGGTATAACTGATAAATTAGTGAAGAGGCCTTCTTATCTGTTTACTGTGAATTTTAATTCATTTGGACCTGAGCCTCCCAGAGGCGAAATGATAAAATGGAGCTTATAGATCTGCAGTGCTGATGAATAAACCCACCAAAATTCCAACTGCCTGAGGCCCAGATTGGAATAACCAGACCTCTTAAACATCTTAACTATAAAAACAAATTGGAAGATCTTTTTAAAAAGTCCAGTTAGTAATTCTGTTTAGGGTGATGAGGTCTTCACTGTCTTTCTGAAAGTAATTCCTTTGCTATCTGACTCAGTGGTTACAGGTGCCTTTGGAGGATCTTTGCTCTCAGGGGCTTCATGATCGTTGTCTGACGTGAAAGTGAGTCTATTTTTGCATCTTCAGAAAGCTGTGGAGACCCCGCCCCAAGAAATAACCACACTCGGTTTTCTCCAAGCCTCTTACCTCTTCTCCTTTTCTTTTCTTTCCTTCTTTCTTCTCTTACCCTCTCCCTTCTCCCCTTCTTCCTTTTTGACAGGCTCTCACTTTGTCACCCAGGCTAGAGTGCAGTGGCTTCAGCCTAGGTCACTGCAACCTCAAACTCCTGGGCTCCAGTGATCCTCCTGCCTCAGCCTCCTGAGTAGCTGGGACTACAGGCATGTGCCAGCACACCTGACTAATTTTTCTATTTTTAGTAGAGATGGGGTCTCACTCTTGCTCAGTCTGGTCTCAAAATTCCTGCCTCAGCTTCCCAAAGTGCTGGGATTACAGGCATGAGCCACCATACCCGACCTTACCCCTTTTTCTGATAATTTCAGGTGGTTTGGAAAATGGGTTCAGTTTTAGAGCTCTTGGAAAAATTCTTAAACTTAAAAAGGGGCCATTTGTACTCCAAGGTGAGAAGCTAGGTTCTTCCTTTCAGGCACTGGTCAACTGTAGCAAAACTCAGAGAAACTTGAAATCTTGTTGACCCATGAAATGTTAAGGTAACGGTTTGGTATTTATTTATTTTTTTAGTAGACTATGTATAATATGCCTCTTACTAAGCTCAAATATTTAAAAACTTTAAATGTGGACCATCCATATAAATAGCCAGGGAAAGAGAAGGGAGTAAACCAAAAACAGACCCTCTTCTGTTCTCCTGAGTCATTTTGTTTGGGAGGATGACAGTGTGTGTCTAATTCTCATGTCACTGCATCAGTGGCAGACCTGGGGTTGGGGAAGACTTTGAGCCTGATGGAATTCTTGAGCTCTCTTGTGCTAGACTGCTTGTTCCCTCGAGGGCACCGGCTGGGATGTTTGGTCTCAGGACTTGCATAGCTTGCTTGCCTTCATGTGAAGACATTTTAGGTCCTTGGCCAAGTTGCCACCAGCCATTTAGCACCCTACAGAGGGAGATGCTCAGTTCCATATCTGCGGCATTTAGAGGTGACACTGATGGCCTTGACACAATTCCAGGGGGGCGTTGATGGTGGTTTTTGCGCTAAGAATTTGTCCCTAGAGAAGAAGCACAAACACTACATGGGAATTAATTTTTATGATGTTATTTTATGTCCTTGTGGCCTTTTTTCTCTTAAGATGTTTTCAAACTGCAGTAAACAGTCAATCTATAAGACCATTGAAAGTAAGGCCCAGGAATGTTTTCAAGAACGCAGCAACAAGGTGTGTGGGAATTCGAGGGTGGACGAAGGAGAAGAGTGTGATCCTGGCATCATGTACCTGAACAACGACACCTGCTGCAACAGCGACTGCACATTGAAGCAGGGTGTCCAGTGCAGGTGAGGGTATTCCCATAGTGAGTTCGGGAGTTGGTGTGACAAGGTGTTTAACAGAACATTGAACATGCAGGGACTTTAGAATTAACTGGAGGGTATATATGTGCATACAGTGTGTGTGTACATTTACCTCTTGTTTTTCACAGCATGAAAATGCTTTTTGGAAAGCAGTGTGACATTGTGCAACAAATCCTTGGCCTTGCATGCTATCTGATACAGCAGTCCCACAGTTCAAAAAATCTTTTTTTAAGAAAACAGAGACATATAAGAAAGATGGTTTAACAGAGATGTTCATGACTATGTTCTTTTATAATAGTAAAATATCGGGAATAGTCAAATGACAATCCTGGGATGTAAATGAGTTATCTTGTATCCATATTGTTGTAGAATACTGTTTAATGTGGGCTGGGTGCAGTGGCTCACGCCTGTAATTCTAGCACGTTGTGGGACCAAGACGGGAGGATTGCTTGAGACTAGGAGTTCAAGACCAGCCTGATGGCCGGGCGCGGTGGCTCACACCTGTAATCCTAGCACTCTGGGAGGCCGAGGCAGGCGGATCACTCGAGGTCAGGAGTCGAAACCAGCCTGAGCAAGAGCGAGACCCCATCTCTACTATAAATAGAAAGAAATTAATTGGCCAACTAATACATATAGAAAAAATTAGCCGGGCATGGTGGCGCATGCCTGTAGTCCCAGCTACTCGGGAGGCTGAGGCATTTGGGTTGCTTGAGCCCAGGAGTTTGAGGTTGCTGTGAGCTAGGCTGACACCATGGCACTCACTCTAGCCTGGGCAAAAAAGTGAGACTGTCTCAAAAAAAAAAAAAATAAGAAATACTGTTTAATGATGCAGGTGAGGTGGTGTGACCCTGTAGCCCCACCCTACTTGGGAGATGGAGGAGGGAGGATCACTTGAACCCAAAAGTTCAAAACTAGCCTGTGCAACATAAAGAGACTCTGTCTCAAAATTTAAAAAAATACTGTTTGTGGAAGAAGCTGGTTATGAGTTATAAGGTTACCTACATTTCCATATTTATGTCCACTTATAAACCAGTGCCTGGCTTAGAAGTAGAAGGAGAAGCTTTAATTTACAGTGGATAGTTAGATTTAATTGTACACAGTACATATTTAACACTATAAATATTGACAAGGAGTAGGGCTCTGGCTGCCTAGTTTCTTAGCCATTGATTGACTTGTAGGTTCCTGCTTTTTTTTTTTTTTTTAAGTAATGCATTTAGTTAAAGGAAAACCAAGGACACTGAGATGTTTTAAAGATAACCACTCTGTGCACTTGCTCTTTTCTGCTAAACTGAAGCATTGATGTTGCCTTATCCACATTAGGAAGGGACAGAGGAGGTGTGTGTAGGTGGTTGCAACTCCAGGGAAGTGTGATTATACAGCAGTGAGTGAGCCAGGCGGTCTGCCGTGTGATCTTCATGTCCCTATAACATAGCCGTAGCTTTTGATGTGGGGCTGTCATTTGAATTGAATTGTCCCTGTCTGCTCTTCTTCTGCAGTGATAGGAACAGTCCTTGCTGTAAAAACTGTCAATTTGAGACTGCCCAGAAGAAGTGCCAGGAGGCTATTAATGCTACTTGCAAAGGCGTGTCTTACTGCACAGGTATGTGCTCTTGTTGCTTCTCTTGAAATTCTGTGGCTTAAGCGTATATATGTGTATTTGAAAGACAAGACTGTATTTTGTCCAGATGAAATCCTTTTTTAACTTCACTCGCAGAGTCGAGTTTATGGTACTCCGTAGTTGGCTTTGGTGTATGTGAGACCCATTTTTTTATATTTCTCTTTCATTCTCATCACTCTTCCTCTCTTTCCCCTCACAGACATTCATTCAACTGTGGTTAGTATATGCCTGGATATGTGTATACCTTTGAAAGATAAACTGTGTTATTTTGTCTATTTGTGTTTTAATGTGCCAAAATGGTATTCTGCCTTAGAACTACTTTTTAAAAATTCAGTACCATGTTTTTAAGAATGATCTATATTGTGCCACACATGTCTGTCTATATATCTGTGTCTGTATGTAGCTCACTGTTTGGGGCACCTGCAGAGTAATTACTTGTGGGATTTACTATTAATGTTCTGCCTACCCATTCACCAAGTCATAGCTACCTGGATTGCCTTCATCTCCTTGACACTGTAGCTAGGACTGTGGTTAACATCTTCCTGTGTTCTTTCAGGTGTCTGTGTAAGTATTCCCCTGGGTGCATGGTGAGGAAAGCGTTCCTAGTCGTGGCGGCAGGGGCTGCACTTAGAGCACCTCTCCAGGATAGCAGTGCGGGTGCTCTGTGCCCTGTGCCCAGGGCTCCTGCGTGCCCACGTCCTGGGCCGCACCTGGTGTTTCCCAGCTGTCTTATTTTTGCCGATCTTAGGAGTGTGAAGTGATTTCTCATTCTTATTTACATTTTTCTTGAACATTGCTTTATATTTTGTGAGCTACTCAGATTTCTATGTGAATAGCCAGGTCATATATTTGGTTCTTTTTTTAAATTGGGTTGCATTTTTGCTCCTGTGGATTTGGAGGAGTTCTTGTATGATAATCCATTTGGTTTTGCATAACACTCACCTTTTATCTGTTGTCCTTTCTAGAACAGAAATCTTTAATTTTAATGTAATCAATTCCGTTATTTTGTTGTGTGTGTATGTGTTTGTTTTTGAATTGTGGACAGTTACAAAGATATTTTCCACGGCTGCTTCTGTTAGCTTTGTAAGTTTTCCTTTTACATTTAGGACTTTAGTCTATCTGGAGCTAACCTTTACATCTGTCATTACTGATTTACCCGTATCTTCTGTAGTCATGTCAGTTGTTTTAAAAATTTCAAAGCTATATTATTGGGAACATAAATGGACACATTTTCTACATCTTCTTGAACTGCTGTTCTTAAGTATAAATGTTCCTTTTTGCCCCTTGTGGTTTTTTTCTTGACTTAACACCTTTCATACTGCTCACGAATTTTCCTGTGTTTCGAGCGCCATCTGTTAAGGACTGCCCACAAGTTTTCTCGTGTTTCGTGCGCCACCTGTTATGGGCCTTCGATGTCAACACACTGTCTTTTCCATTAGGGAGAGTAGAGGTTTACCGCCAAATTTGCAAATGAAAACCTCAAAAATGAAGAAAGGTGACATAATATTTTCCAGAAAAGGCGATATTCTTCTCCTAGCATGGAAAGACAAGCGGGTTGTCTGAATGATATCAATGATCCATGACACTTCTGTCTTGACAACAGGAAAAAAAATAGAAAAACGGGAGAGAATATTGTAAAACCTTCCTGCATCAAGGAATACAATGTCCACATGAAAGACGTTGACTGTGTGGATCAGTTCCTTTCGTGTTGTTCCATTCTAAGGAAAATGATGAAATGGACAAAAAAAGTAGTGCTGTACCTTATAAACTGTGGAGTTTTCAATTCATTTAGCAGGAGTCCTCAGACTTTTTAAATGGGGCCAGTTCACTGTCCCTCAGACCATTGGAGGGCCTTTGGAGAGTGTGGCGCACATCCATACATGTGCACTGTGGGCCCGGGACGAGTCGGCTGCTAAGCAGGACAGGCAGCAATGGCAAAGATACCCAGCGGGCCGGATAAATGTCATCAGTGGGTTGCATGTGGCCTGCAGGCCGTAGTTTAAGGACCCCTGATTTAGAGTGTACAACGTCCTCAATCCACAAGCAAAAATGAAGTATGAACAGTTTCAGCTATCGATGGCGAGAGACTGGATAATGGATGACAATAATGAAGGCTCTCTGGAACTAGAGACAAATCTGTCCCAGCCCTTCCCCTGGGGGTGCAAGGAGAGCACCTCGTGAAGATCCACCCAAAAGGTTGTCAGGTGCTATGAAGCAGCATGAACTTTCATGTATACCAGTGAGTGGAAAGAAAAATTTCCTACGGGAGCCTACAGAGTTTGTGCTGCCCATGGAAAAAGGAGCGAGTCTAGATACTTATTTAAATTTTGTTTGGTCCCTCTTCATAGAGGAAAATGTTTTACACAGTACCATACGTTAAAAAATTACTAGGAACTTTAATTGTTTAATTTGTTGTATAATTTTTTTTAAATAAAATGTTATAATTATTGAAAAACAACACTTAAAGTGCATTATGATCTTTAGTTATGATGATTTAAATAACGTGCAGTTTGCCCAAAAATGTGCAGTCCCTGACATATGTCTTAGAGATTTCTATGCGGTACGAAATGTGTTAAATTGTTAAAAAACAATATTCAGTTTGCTACTTCAGGTTTTTTTTTTTTCCTCTTTGGTGTATCTTTCCCATTCTTATATTTTTCAAAATTTCTGTCTCTCTTGGTTGGTTGGTTTGATTTTATAACAGCTTTATTGATACATAATTCACATATCACACAATTCACCCATTTATAGTATACAGTTCAATGATTTTTAGTATTTCAGAGTTGTGCAGCCATCACCACAATCAACTTTGGAACATTTGTATCACTGTAAAGAGAAACCCTGTGTCTTTCAGCTGTGATTCCCCAATCCCTGTGTTCGCTCCAACTCAAAGCAACCACTAACCCTTCTGTTTCTATGGGTTTGTCTATCTGATCATTTCATATAAATGGAGTCATCAATATGTGGTCTTTTGTGATTGGCTTCTTTTACCAAACATAGCATTTTCAAGTTTTATCCATGTTGTAGCATGTATCAGTATTTCATTTATTCTTATTGCTGAATAATATTCCATTACATGGATACGCCATGCATACCACATTGTGTTTATGCATTCATTAGTTGATAAACAGTTTGGCTGTTTCCACTGTTTGGCTGTTATACATAATGCTGCTGTAAACTAATCATTTGTGTACAGGTTTTTGTGTGGACAGTTCCCTTGAGTATATACTCAGGAGGAGAACTGCTGGATCATATAGTGTTATAACTGTGCTTAACACATTAAGTGCCATGTGAATTGCATTTGACTCACACTAGTTTTGAGCCCTGGGCCTCACGGAGTATGGGTAACTCATACACCTCTTCACTTTGAGAGCCTTGGATACTATTTTTCAAGTTGCATATAACTCGCACACAGAAAACAATAAAAAATAACAATTTTTTCATTGAATTAGAAAGGATTGTTTTGTTTTGGAAGTTTTTATCTGTTTTCATAATAAAACACTGTGGCCCCAAGGAAAAAAAATTTTTTTCTGGTGCGGCAATGTGTGAATCTTTTGAGGAACTGCCAGACTGTTTTCCAAAATGGCTACACCATTTTACATTCTCATCAGCAGTGTGTGAAGATTCCCATTTCTCTGCATCCTCACTGACACTTGTTACTGTCTTTTTGATTGTAGCCATCTAGGTTTTGTGAAAAGGATGCAAATAGAAGGCCAGAGGTCTTCATGGACATAGTGAATGTGATGTGGTGTTGTATTTTGGCTTTTCCTTTGGTTTTTATGTGTGCATCATTTTGTAGCATACTGCACCTGATTTTTAAGTTCTGAGATCTGTCAGTATCACATTACTTTTCCAGGAACGTAACTATCTCAATCAAGGTTTGAAAAAACATTTTCTAACTGGCTCGCGTTTTAGTCTTTATTATAATAATAAAATGGATTCAGAAAGATGTTTTCTTTTTAAATAAACATAAGATTGGCTCATGCCTGTAATCCTAGCACTCTGTGAGGCTGAGGCAGGAGGATTGTTTGAGCTCAGGAGTTTGAGACCATCCTAAGCAAGAGCAAGACCCCGTCTCTACTAAAAAAATAGAAATTAGCTGGGCAACTGAAAAAAAAAAAAAAAAAAAAAATATATATATATATATATATGCCAGGCATGGCAGCACATGCCTGTAGTCCCAGCTGCTCACGAGGCTGAGGCTGGAGGATCACTTGAGTCCAGGAGTTTGAGGTTGCTGTGAGCTAGGCTGACGCCATGGCACTCTAGCCCGGACAACAGAGTGAGACTCTGTCCCAAAAATAAACGTAAGAAATAAGACAATTTGAAAAAAAGTATTTGTACTTAATCAAACAGCCTTTTGTTTCCTTGATATGTATACAAAGTAGCTGCTAGTAGAACATAAATTCGTTAATAAATCAGCATTGCATAACTAGCAGCATCAGCATCACCTGGGAACTTGCTAGAAATGGAAATTCTCAGTCTCCTCCCTGATCAGTTGCATTAAAAACTGGGTACAGGGCTAGCGATCTGTGTTATAATAGTCCATCAGGTGATTTTTTTTTTTTGAGACAGAGTCTCATTCTTTGCCTGGGCTAGAGTGCTGTGGCGTCAGCCTAGCTCACAGCAACCTCAAACTCCTGGGCTCAAGCAATCCTTTTGACTCAGCCTCTCAAGTGGCTAGGATGACAAGCATGCACCACCATGCCCGGCTCATTTTTTTTTCTATATATTTTTAATTGGCCAATTAATTTCTTTCTATTTTTAATAGAGACAGGGTCTCGTTCTTGCTCAGGCTGGCTTTGAACTCCTGACCTTGAGTGATCATCCTGCCTCAGCCTTCCTTAGTGCTAGAATTATAGGCATGAGGCACCATGCCTGGCCTCAATCAGGTGATTTTGATGCATGCTAAACTTTGAGGACTGTGTTAAATAGATGATACTGCTTTTTAAATTATTTTCCTACATGTCTGATACTCTGATTTTAGTCTTTTAAGAATGGATGTTCAGGCCAGGCATGGTGGCTCACGCCAGTAATCCTAGTGCTCTGGGAGGCTGAGGCAGGAGGATCTCTTGAGCTCAGGAGTTCAGGACTAGCCTGAGCAAGAGCGAGAGCCCGTCTCTGCTAAAAATAGAAAAATATTAGCTCATGCCTGTAGTCCCAGCTACTCAGGAGGCTGAGGCAGGAGGATCACTTCAGCCCAAGAGTTTGAAGCTGCAGTGAGCTAGGATGATGTCACTTTGACAGAGTGAGATTCTGTCTTAAAACAAAACCAAAAAGAACAGACATTCAGCAAACACTCGCTGAGCATCAGGGCAGTATCATATACTGGAAACACAATAATGATCCGCAGTGCAGACCTTCACTGAGCTCACTGCACGTCTTCCATGGCTTCCTTTCAGTAGCAGGTTCTTAAATGACTGTTCGTACCGTGAATACCTAGTGCCCATAAAAGGGTTTATGATATCAGGGGCAAAGTGCCTGGTAACGTGTTAGGTACTTAATAAACAATTGCTTTTGTTTGCAACAGGCCAGATTTAAGTTGTGTGTTATTGCTCCAGAGGCCTTTAAGTCAGAATTCTTTTGCTGAAAGGCTAGTCCAGAGCTCTGGATATAGTCCATTGGTTTCATGCAGTAGTTTCTCTCTCCTTTTCTTGTGTTGACCTCTAACTGCTTGTGCTATTGATTTTCTAGAATGAGTCATTCATTCCATCCTCCCTACTCCAAGCTTAACATTCTTTGGGGGATTTTCTGTGTCCTTAAGAATCATTGATTCATTCAGAAAATATTTATGGTTTACCTCCAGTGTGATAGGGATTGGACATAGGCTGATTAATTAATAGATTTGATTTTTGCTGTCATGGAGCTTAGTAGTCTACTGGAGGAAACAGAAGATAACAGTAGATAATCAAATAGAAATTTCAAAACATGCAAAGAAGAGAAAGAGTGTATGGTAATAGCTCATAGTGGAAGTGGGAGGCCACAGCAACTTGGCAGCATCCTCAGAAATGTCTCAGAAAAGAAGACCTTTGAGACAGAACTTAATGATGAGAAAAAGCCAGTTAGTCCCCCAAGAAGAGTGGAAGCTGAGCATTCTAGGTAGAAAGAATATTATCTGTTAATGTTGGTGACAAAGACCTTGGATCAGGGGCCCACGGCCCGCGGGCCACATGCGGCCCGCCGAGGACATTTATCTGGCCCATGGGTGTTTTTGCCACCACTGCCTGTCCTGCTCAGCAGCCGACTCGTTTCTGGCCCATAGTGCACATGTGTGGAATGTGCACCACACTCTCCAATGGCCCTCCAACAGTCTAAGGGACAGTGAACTGGCCCCCTGTTTAAAAAGTTTGAGGACTCCTGCCTTAGAGTATTAGAGGTCGTGCATGGAGGCCGTGGTAGCTGAACAGAGTGGGCTCTGGGAGAGTTGTGTGCAGTGAAGTCGGGGCTAGGCCGGGCCAGGCCACGCAGCTCTTCTAAGCCTTTGCGGGGAGTTTGCATTTTATTCTAAGTAATGACACGTATGTGTTTATTAGTGATAATAGTATGCACATACATTATATATTTAATATATTTTTATATGTATATTATGTTTCACAATAAAAAGATAAAAGAAAAAACATGAACAATTGGATGACTTTTTGCTGTTTGCGAAGTGCTCGCTACTTTTATGAGAAACAGTGTATCATGCACCTGTAAAACTAGTGGACCTGTGACTCACTGTGCTAATTGGTGTTTGCTTCCAGGTAACAGCAGTGAGTGTCCCCCTCCAGGAAATGCTGAAGATGACACCGTTTGCTTGGATCTGGGCAAGTGTAAAGATGGGAAGTGTATCCCCTTCTGTGAGAGGGAGCAGCAGCTGGAGTCCTGTGCATGTAACGGTAAGGACAGTGTCACGCTGAGTCCTGCAGCAGGAGATGTGGAGGCCTGGCCGTGTCTGCTGCCCACTGCCGGTCAGGGCAATGTTGAGAACCAAGCTGAGGGAAGCAGGCAGAGTGGTGTCTAGAGACAGACATCTCTGTGTTCCGATCTTGGCTCCTCCACCCTGCCTGTGAAAACTGTCCTCCTGGTCTTTCTGGCTACATTTTCAAGCCATATGGCAGGCCTTGGGGTGGGAGAGGAGGGTATTTTGTTGTGGTTAAGTATGGGTGGGCAGATGGGTAGATATCGCTCCTTGCCCTCCTCTCCCCTGTATCATATAAACCATGAAAACAACAGGAGCTGTCTACGTTCCACAGGCATTGAACTAGGATACTCCTTCTAGAACTCAACCAGAAAGAGCTGATTGCAAGATGTGACCCCACTAGATCAGAATTTTTGCCATCGTCAGCAAGGCTGGGCCCACTCTCTCCTAATCTCTGCCAGAACAGCCTGGGCAGGAGCCTTTCTCATGCTGGCCTCTCTGGAGCCTCTGGTCTGAGGGACTCAGGAACTGACTGGACTCTGAGCTTCCTGCCCCACTTGAGCAGAGAGCATGAGTTGACGAGAGGGTTCTGTTTCTTTCAAAATAGACAAAGCTTGTCACTGGTCCTTTGAAATTAAAAAAAAAAGGAAAGAAAGAAAAAAAAAAGTAAAAGAAAAAATAGACAAAGATCCAATAGTTAAAATCACTGAGTTGGGAACTTACCATCCATATAGTGGAGTTAAGTGGCTCTTCTGGGTATAATAACTTTTTTTTTTTTTTTTTAGCTGAATAAAAAGTATTTATTGAATTTGATTCTAATTAAAAATTCTCAGAATGACTCTAAGGGAAGTATCTAACTTTATTAAAATTGCGGGTTAATAAAAACATTTAAAAACACATAGTATCAGTAAGAACTCTGAAATCCTCAAGAAGATAACTATGGCTTAGGTATTGTTTCTCAGTCCTCAGGCAGCTGCACTTGCTCCATATATCACATTATGTAGCCCACTTCTATTTCCCATTGAAGACAAAATGAAGCATAGGATATACAATGATCTAATGTTAGGCCCTTCCTTGACTTCATCAATATTGATGGATAGAGAAGAAAAGTGTGTTTTAAAATTTGGAAAGAGGTTCTGTGCACTTTAAAATGTCCTCAATGTCCTCTTCGTAAACTGGAGAAGCCAGCCGTTTGGACTGCCGTGGGTCGATGTTATGTAGTGGGAAGTGCTGATGGTTTGTCCTGCTCAACAACACACCTGACAAACATGAATGCTCGCCTTGGCGTTGTTTTTGAAACAAATGTTAGCACAGAGCTAAAAACAATCTTCCCTTTTAAAATCTCATATTGGATGTCACAGTCAGTTGTAGGGTACAAAAATACGTAAAAGTCCTGCCACACATTGGTTACAGGACATCCACATCCAAGAAACACCTCATCAGAAAGTACATACCAACTGCCAATTGTCAGCGCTCTAATTTTGATATGAAACCAGCTGAGACCACAGGATATCACCATGTCTAGTGGTGGTCCATTCTCAAACGAAGTCATAGCAACAAAGAGAAAAACTAAAGCCAACTTCATGCTACCAGACCCAAGGCAGCGACCTCTCAGGGTGCAGACAATAAAGTGGGTAGAATAACTTGTAAATAAAGATGACAGCACATAGGAGGTGGCCAGTAAGTGATCTGAGTGAGTGGCAAGAGGCTCAGCCTGACACACAGTAAACGCCCAGGAGATATTTGATAAATGAGTGAACAATGAAAAGGCTTTTGTTTTGCTTGTTTTTGTGTTCTCATTGATTTCTGTCTTCTCCCAAGTATAAATACGGACTTTCTCCTGGGCCAAATAAAGATTGTCCCCTGAGCTACGCTGGTAGTTTAATTTTCTGGTGTTTCTGCCACTCCTATGTGTGCCCACATGGCTCATGGCTGCCCAGCTGTTTCACTGTCACCCTGTCAGTTGTGTGCTTTCACTGTGTGCTGTCAGCTGGGTCTTCGGGAGTTGTGGTCTGGGCTGCGCACACGCAGGCGGACAGCGTTGCCGCTGCTCTGGCTCTGGTGGAGCCACTGGCCCTGCAGGGCACGTGTCAGACTGAGAAGCCGAGGATTGAAACCTGCTGTGTAGCAAGAATGTTGAGACAAAGGGAAACATTTATAGGAACGTTGTGGAGGGCTCCAAGTAGAGAGAATAATTTGACTTTTAAGAGAGGCTTTTAATATATATTTTTAATATATATATATATATTTTGAGACAGAGTCTTACTCTGTTGTCCAGGCCAGAGTGAGTGCCGTGGCATTAGCCTAGCTCACAGCAACCTCAAACTCTTGGGCTCAAGCAATCCTTCTGCCTCAGCCTCCTAAGTAGCTGGGACTATAGGCATGTGCCACTGTGCCCGGCTAATTTTTTCTATACATATTTTTACTTGGCCAATTAATTTCTTTCTATTTTTTAGTAGAGACGGGGTCTCGCTCTTGCTCAGGCTGGTTTTGAACTCCTGACCTTGAGTGATCCACCTGCCTCAGCCTCCCAGAGTGCTAGGATTACAGGCGTGAGCCACTGCGCCCGGCCAAGAGAGGCTTTTAATCTGTAACAGAGACCTTTCTGTAAGTTTTTTTAACCTTGTGGCCTCTGTAACCAAGGGTCAAGGAGCATCAGCTCAGAAAGCACTCCTTAGAGGGTGGATACGGATAGTATTTGCTTTTGAAATAAAAAGTAAATGCAGGTTCTTTCCTCTTCGGGAGCACATCAGGGAGGGCAGGAGGAGGAGAGCAGGTCTCTGAGAAGACCCCAGCGGCCACCCCATGCTCTCTCTTTTCAGAGACTGACAACTCGTGCAAGGTGTGCTGCAGGGACCTTTCTGGCCGGTGTGTGCCCTATGTTGATGCTGAACAAAAGAACTTATTTTTGAGGAAAGGAAAGCCCTGTACAGTAGGATTTTGTGACATGAATGTAAGTATGTATTTACGTACAGCCTTTTCTGTAACAGCCAGATGGGAAGTTTTTATATTGTAAGTACTTGATTTTGTAAATAGAAGGAAATCAAAACACAAATGCTGCTACATCATTCTGGCTATTGTTTGTTTTTGAGTTTTTTAGGAGGAAAAGACCTAAAGGTCGGTGGAGCTTATATAGCTCCATTGCAGGAGACTCTGAACCCAGAGACTGGGAAGGACCTGGGGGAGGGGACTTTATGCTGAAGTTGGTTGGTTCAGGCAGTAGGTCCTAATTATGCTTCTGTCAACGGAAAAAAGCCAAATTCTGTAAAATAATTTTAAAGAGATTTATTCTGAGCCAAATTGGAGGATCATGACCGGGAGCCACTCGATGTGACTGGGTTACATTTTGGTTTTTATACATTTCAGGGAAACAGGGGTTACAGGTAAAATCATAAATCAATTCATGGGAGACATACATTGGTTTGGCCCCAAAAGGTGGGGCATCTTGAAGGGGGGGAGCTTACAGGTTATAAGTGGGTTTACAGATTCTTTGGATTGTAATTGGTTAAAGACATGAAGCTTTGAAGGCTTGGAATGTTTTAACATAAGGAGCTGTTATCAGAGATAAGCCACTGGACATAGATTTGTGGTGTAAATTAAGGACTTGCAGGATTGTCTTGCATACCCTTAGGCCTGTTAATGGGTTTCAAAGGATGTTTCCAAGAAGGGAGAGGGGCACGTTGAGGCCTGTCTGACTTCCCTTCTCCAGGCAGACAGTTTCATTTTAGGATATGCCTTTGGCCACGAGGGGGTCCATTCAGTCAGCTGGTGGGGGAGTGAGCCTTAAAATTTTATTTTAGTTCACGCTTCCCTAGGTTACTTAAAGAATTGACTAAGATTACAAAATTATTCAAGGTGTGATTTTGAAACAGGTTCTGAAAGAGTAGGAAAGACCTGGAAGGCTGCTTGACTTACCTACATCAGATGCTTTTGTTCTCTACATAATTTTTTTTCATGCAGCATGATGGGAGAGGGTATCATGGTTTAGAGAGGCTTCTCGGGGAGTATGGCTGTGTTCTTCACTGTCCTCTGTTGTGATCAGCATTGTCTTTACTAGAACACCCATCTTTGGCAAACTGGGTTTTCTTGAGTTTTGTCTACTGGTAATTCTAAATTCACGTATAATAACGAACTAATTATGAAAGCATCAGTTATAGTATGTTCTGCTTTCTTGGGTACTCGTAACCCTGAAGTTATTCTCCTGTGTCAAAGATGGGACCTAAGGCCAGGCACGGTGGCTCAGGCCTGTACCCAGCACTTTGGGAGGCTGAATCGGGAGGATCACTTGAGGCTGGGAGTTTGAGACTAGCTTGGCAACATAGAGAGACCCTGTCTCTACAGAAAATAGGAAAAATTAGCTGGGCATGGTGACTTGTGTCTTTAGTCCCAGTTACTTGGGCAGCCAAGGCAGGAGGATCACTTTGGCCCAGGAGTTTGAGGCTGAAGTGAGCTCTGATCATGCCACTGCACTCTAGCCTGAGTGAGAGAGCAAGACCCTATCTCTGAAAAAACAAACAAAAAAAGGGACCTAAATGTTTGGTTTTTAATGAAGCCCTCTACATCTCAATTATTACTACTATTTTTTTGTAGAGACAAGGTCTCATCATGTTGCCCAGGCTTGTCTCAAACTCTTGGCCTCTAGTGATCTTCCTGCCTCAGCTTCCCAAAGTGCTGGGATTATAGGCATGCGCCACCACACCTGCCAACATCAGTTATTTTTATAAATCCATGTTGCTATCCCGTGTTTAGGGATAATGCTGTATGTTTTCCCTTCATAGGGCAAATGCGAGAAACGAGTACAGGATGTAATTGAGCGATTTTGGGATTTCATTGACCAGCTGAGCATCAATACTTTTGGTAGGTGATTTTTCCCAGATTGTTTACTAGAACTTAGCTGATTTCTTTTAAGACATTAGAAAAGTGTGGTTTCAGAGTGATGTGCTCTAATCCTGCAGTGGAAAGGTGAAAATATTCACCTCTTTAGTTATGAAACAACTTTGTTGGCTAGAATAAAATGGATTTGTTATAGGTCTGTCCATTTGTAGCTTGGATGCACAAATTTTGCAACAAGGGAAATGTCAAAATATTGGCTTCCTTCTTTACTAAAAAATGTACACGATAGCATAGCATGGTCCAGGCCTATAGACGTAAGTCTGAATCCTCCTTGATGTGCTCTTTATTTAAGTGGGCCTTGTATCTTGCAGAAGTAAGGAATGTACCATGTCCTCAAAAGTTCATAATTTAGAGTTAAGTCACAAAAATAATAACATCCAGTTAACAGAAACTTTTTCTTCTTAAGCAATTACCTAGTAGTAGCCTTCTGTATGATTAGTCTGTTGACACAGTTACTCCAGGGAGCATGCTGAATACTCTGCAGTCTCACCAAGTGTACCAGGGCTTTAACACCTTGTCGGTGTGGAGAGAGGGTCAGGTATACTATATAGGTGGCCTAGATACTCTTCACAATACTGTGTCAGCAGTAGTGTCTCGCCAGTAACTCTGTGGCATTTCACACAGCGATGATTTTAGATCTGTAAACTACTTGGTCAAGACATTTACTGTTTGGAATTGTTCACAGG
This sequence comes from Mirza zaza, assembly GCA_008750895.1. NCBI lineage: Eukaryota > Metazoa > Chordata > Mammalia > Primates > Cheirogaleidae > Mirza > Mirza zaza. The sequence goes on from VSMD01082207.1 coordinate 64,349, forward strand.
GAAGTTTTTAGCAGACAACATCGTAGGGTCCGTCCTGGTTTTCTCCTTGATATTTTGGATTCCTTTCAGCATTCTTGTCCATTGTGTGGTAAGTCACCAATTTTTAAATAATTAAATATTTTATTAAAATTTTGAGCAACTCCAACCATGTAATCTTTGGAAAAGATAAAATTTGTTCTTAGCAAAATTCTGCCTGAGGTTTCCAATGACACTTTTTGGTGTTAACCTCTAGGAGAGCATGTCTTGTAGAAAGCTTAGCTAATGGCCTTTTTTGTGTGTGTTTTGTTCTAATATATTTATTCTATTTCTATATTGTAATATATTTATTCTTAGGAATTTTATACTTCTGAGCATAGGAGACTGTTTAACTAGATTTATTTAGGTCCTTTAATGAGCAAGGCTTCATTTATAAACAAGGCATTTTCAGGCTGACTTTGTTATAATAGAGCAAATATCAAGCATCAGCATTTCAAAGATGTTCCCCATATACCATATAGAGTCTTTGCATTGTGTAGGGTATTCAGATCTTTCGAGCTAAAGAGTGAGCAGTCTTTTCTATTCTTGTTCAAATTGGCTAACAGCTACAAGTTGAACTGGGCTTTATCTAAGGAACTCCAGATACTTTATAAGTTTGAGGCCCTTGTTAAGAAATATTCTTACAAATGCATTGACTTTGCATCTATGGGGACTGGAGGTTCGTCTGCTGTAGACATGAGAAGGTCAGACCCAGGCTTCCAGACTTGTTCTTAGAAACTTTCGCCCCTCCTATGAGCATTTTAAAAATTCTAGCACAGCTAACTCTCGGAAAAGAGGCATTTGTCCTGCCTTCTGCTTCCTTTTCGTTTCTGCGGCTTCTCTTGCCGAGGGGCCGCTCCCTGAGCAGCAGCTGTTCTCAGCGCAGCGGTGCCGTGTGATGGGTGTGCAGAGGGAAGTCTCTAGGGAGCACTTCTCTTGAAGCAAAGCTGTTTTAAAAAGGTGACATGTTTGAAGCTTTGGCACAGGAATATGCCTCTGGAAGACAGTGCCATCCATCCTGATGCTTTCGAGGGAGGGTCGGATCCCGTGTGTTAAGGTGGAAGTTGTGGGCTGTGAGGTGTGACCCTTGATTTCAGAGCACAGCCTCTGACTGGAGGGAGGGTGGTGTCTGTTTCTGGCCACAGAATACGTTCACGGTAGCCAGATGAGAAGCTGAGGCCTCGGCTCTTTGTCCTGCCTTACCCTGTCGCCTGTTATGCTTCAGACACAGGCAGAGATGGAGGCAGCAGGTGGCCACGTGTTCAGCCTTCTGCAGAGTATGATACAAAACAGAATGTGGGCAGCAGACACTGGAAACAGCTGAGAAGAGTGTGGCCGTGGGGCCGGGGCAGTGTGAGGCTAGTGCTGAGGGAGGCGGCAGGCCACCCCTCACCCTTTCCTACCAGGGCCTGGGACAGTGATCCGCATGCACAGGAAGACGCCCCTGTTATTCTCCTGTCCACAGCAGGGCGGAGGGTGGGGATCTCTCAGAGAAATGGCATTTAAACCATGCCTCTTTCTGTGCTTAATGCCAAAAATGCATTGGAGTGCAAAGCAAACAGTTCTAGACTGCTGGCACAGCTGGCAAGTTTGCATAAGAAATGCATTCTCATCTATTGAACCGGCTACCAGTTTCTACAACTTGGGTTCTAAGTTCTTCACTTAGTATTAGGAGCAGCCTGTGAAGAAAGAATGCTTATTAACTAAATTTTATTTGTAGGAATGATTTTTTTTTTTTTTGCTATTTTCTTTCTAGGATAAGAAATTGGATAAGCAATATGAATCTCTGTCGCTATTTCACCCCAGTGTAAGTACACCATATGAAAGAAAAAATAATTTCCAGTTGCATCTTTCTTTTATTTATTTATTTATTTTTTTGAGACAGAGTCTCGCTTTGTTGTCCAGGCTAGAGTGAGTGCCGTGGCGTCAGCCTAGCTCACAGCAACCTCAAACTCCTGGGCTCAAGCGATCCTCCTGCCTCAGCCTCCCGAGTAGCTGGGATTACAGGCATGCACCACCACGCCCGGCTAATTTTTCCTATATAAATTAGTTGGCCAATTAATTTCTTTCTATTTATAGTAGACACGGGGTCTTGCTCTTGCTCAGTTTGGTTTCGAACTCCTGACCTCGAGCAATCCGCCCGCCTCGGCCTCCCAGAGTGCTAGGATTACAGGCCTGAGCCACCGTGCCCGGCCTCAGTTGCATCTTGAGACCCTGTAAAGCAGAGATCTTCAGTTGGCCACCCCAGCAAGAGCTCTCAGCCCCTACATCTGAGCTTGCTTTGTCTACTGGAAGTGTGTGTTGCAGCAGGGAGGGTGCAGGTTGGATGTTAACTCTCCTGACAACAGCAATGATGAACTTTGATTAGTTGCATGGACAGAGATTTAAAAGAGGGTTGGGTGTGGTGGCTCATGCCTGTCATCTCAGCATTTTGGGAGGCTGAGGCAGGAAGATCACTTGAGACCAGGAGTTTGAGAGCAGCCTGGGCAACACAGCGAGACTCTGTATCTGCAAAAAATTTAGAAACTAGCCAGATGTGGTGGCACCTGCCTATTGTCCCAGCTACTCAGGAGGCTGAGGCAGATGGATCACTTGTGTCAAGGAGTTTGAGGCTCAGTGAGCTATTATCATGCTGCTGCACTCCAGCCTGGGTGACAGAGCAAGACCTTGTCTCTAAAATAAATAAATAAAGTGCTGTTCTGCCCCTCCTACAGCCATAAGAAGTGATCTAGCTATTCAGCATTGACTTAGTTAATATTTTGAGATTGTTTCCTGTCTTGGGATCTTAACTTGGTAAGTTTGAGTTGGCTTTTGGGTTCTGGAATGGTAAGCTGCCACACACGTGAAAGCTGTTTTCAGTTAGTTCCTGGGTTGAGCGAGCTTCACCCGGCACTCCTTTGCAAGAGGGATCATAGTGCTGACAGAATGAAGCCACCTGATGGGTAAGGTTGGAGCCGTGAGGACTTTCGATTCATCCTTTATTCCCATCTGTCAAACCCCTATCTTTACAGAATGTTGAAATGCTAAGCAGCATGGACTCAGCATCCGTTCGCGTCCTCAAACCCCTTCCTGCGCCCCAGACTCCAGGCCGCCTGCAGGCCTCCCCCGTGATCCCATCAGTGCCTGTGGCTCCGAAGCTGGACCACCAGCGAATGGACACCATTCAGGAGGACCCCAGCACAGACTCACATGTGGATGAGGACGGCTTTGAGAAGGACCCCTTCCCGAATAGTGGCACAGCTGCCAAGTCGTTTGAGGATCTCACAGACCATCCAATCACCAGAAGTGAAAAGGCCACCTCCTTTAAACTGCAGCGTCAGAATCGTGTTGACAGCAAAGAAACTGAGTGCTAGTTTAGAGCTTCATATTCTAAGCTCTTTGACTTAAGTGTACAAAATATTTTTATAGATCTCACCTAAAATCACAGCGTATGTTTTGTGAAGATTTGGGAGAAATGAGGAAGTGACTTAACAGCAGATGCTGGTCATGTGTTTGAGCTTCCTGCATGTAAATATGTGTGCTTAGGCCCTTTTCCTTTTGAAGAGGTAAGGTGAATCTAGCTTATTTTGAGGCTTTCAGGTTTTACTTTTTGTGAATTTTAAAGTATCCTTTGACCTGTGGTGCAAAAGCAGAAAATACAGGTGGATTAGGTTATAAATATTTACATTTTTGTAAATTAACCTTATATATTGATAACAGCACTGATTAGGGAGATGATCAGTTTTTCTTTTTTATACACTGTAATTGATCCGCTAAATATAATGAGGCATTTAGCAGTTATTTGTGAGGGCAACTGGAAAACAGAATAGATTCTTTTGCCTTCAGGAAGAGACAAAGGAGATAGACCTAGTTCTATATTGTCTCTAAAACATGCGTCTATTTTTCTGGTTATTACCCAGAGCTTTAATTATACATCTGAAGTTAGGAATCATTCGGGTTAATATGCTTCTTCATAATTCTGAGCCTAATACTTTCTAGAATTAAAGCAATCCAGCTTATGGTGAGGGTTACAGATAGTAGCCTGTTGCAGTTATGGAATCCCACCAGCTATTTAGGGCCCTGATGTGCTGGTAAGTTTTTCTATGGTTTATAAGTACCTTCATGTACCCCTAATACTGTTACCATGCTCTTGAAAAATTCACTGTCTACAAATCCTAAACTACTTCAAACTACACTTAGAGCATGGTTCCCTGTTTTCAGACACTAAAGAGAGTGAGATATTTCTTACTGGAGAACAGGCTGGGGCCTGTCCCTACAAGAACACATGCTTCAGAAACCCTTTTTATTGACCCACGAGTGGATATTTGAATTACTTCTTTGCTTTAGTGATTCTGGATGCTCTGCATTTACCATGTGAGGGATAAAAATCATTAGCCTGAATTGTTTTCCATAAAATTAGTTAAAAGCTTTTTTCCCCTTAAGAACTGAAATGTGCTTACCAGCCAACACATTTTAACTGAGATAACTTGTAAACTTTGAGGGCAATTAACCAAACCTGTGACACATCATGCCTTTTTTCCCTCTAAGGACGTTTGTTACGCAGATACTTGTTACACTAATACTTGAACTTTGTACCTTATGGTATTTGCTATCTTTTTAACTAGTCACAATATTATATTTTAGTTACTTTCAGAATTTGATATGAGGTGAGTGGGGTGTGGGTGTATGTATGAGAGTGAAGCAGTTCTCAGCTGAATGTAAAAAAAACATTTTTATAAAATTGTGACTTTTTAAAAAACAGTTGTGTTACCTTGTTTGCCCTACATAGATTTAACAAGCTTCGCAGGGTGATCTTATAGCCATGGCATTTAACTTCCCTGAAAAAATATTTTTATTAATATTGGTGACAAATGTGTTTTTTGGTCCAGAGGCATGAGGACAGGTATAATTAAGCTTGAGGAAAAAAATACTCTTCCACTGATCTCCTTGGAGTCTTTGTGCATTGGCAACTTCGAGTGCCGGGAGGTACCAGGCAGACTGGGGTTTCCTGTGCTTGACTAATGGTCTCCGTCTCCCAGCAGACTTAATTCAGGTTTTGCTTCTGCTACATCTCGCCAGTAAGGAAGCAGCAACGGAAGAGAAGAGACCTTCTTCTCTATCAGAGGCCAGAGATGTGAGAACACAAACTCATTTCCCTTTGGTGATAAATGTAGTCCATCTGATAAGTAGGGTGAGAAGTCCTATGAGGAAGGGAAAATTCAGGTAAGGTGTGATTTTCCAAATGCCATTGTGTGCTATTCTCCCAGCTGTGGCCCTGCAACAAAAAGGTCACCACCCCCTTTCATTTCAGGCATCTGACCAGAATTGCCTGGGATGTGTTATCATTTCTACAGGTGCTCGGACCCACAGAACCCTTCCTAGTGCTGCAGTACTACCTCCCTGTTACAGAAGTGAGCTTCATCGCTCCACTGACCGTCTGAGCTGGGACGTCATTCTAGGTCTTTTGGATTATATGACATAGTTCTCAGGAAGAGGCTTAATGGGTGAACACAGACCATTAATGTAATCAGCAAAAACCAAAAATTTGGTATTGAGAGCTCAAGGCCCCAGGGAGTTAATTGTTTTTGACTCTTAGTCTATGTATTATTAACCACTTTGGTACAAGCGTCAACTATAGTTGACGGCCTGTGATGAACGCGCATAGCTGAGCGTCAACTTTAGCCAACAGCCGAAAGCTTTTACTTATGTAGCTTTTATCTCTGCAGTTGCAGTGTGTACGTTCAGCTAATAAGTTACTACGAATCTGTGACCTTTTAACAAGTCCTTAGTAGGAGTTGTTATAGTTATTTTCCTAAAGCTGCCTGTAAAGTAAAACAAGCTTCAGTGCTTTAATCACTTTGGGACCTGCGTCAACTATAGTCGACAGCCACAGATGAACGTGCAACAGTGACTTCAGCTGATAGCCGTGATATGACTTTTCTAATTTTTCATTTATCAAAATAAAATTGTGAACATTTAAAAATAACATAAGGAAAACATATATGTATATGTTACCTATCCTGATATTTACATTACAAGTAAAGCTGCCTGTAAAGTAAAACAAGCTTTCAGTGCTTTTAAGCTTTCCTCATCACACAAAAGCAAAATGGATTCGTTGTCAACACAGCACAAACTATCGTGCGGACTATGAGTGCCGGCTGTGGGCAAGGTTTCGCGGCCAGTGAGCACGGTCACGAAGTGGTTAAAGCTTTCCTCATCACACAAGAGCGAAACTGATTTCGCCGTCAATGCATAGCACAAACTATCGTGCGGACTATGAGTGCCGGCTGTGGGCAAGGTTTCGCAGCCAGTGGGCGTGGTACCGAAGTGGTTAAATTGGTAGGTTTTTAGTTGGAAACAACTTACATCCCAGCTATTATTGTTCTAGGCTGGATGGTACAAGAGTCCAGTCTCCCCAGTACTCCCCTGAACTGAAGACTCTTTACACTTAGAACCATTTTTCCCTTCCCCATCCCTATTAGAATCTGGTGGCCAATTAGCTGTGTGACTTACAGACCAGGATTTCAGATTCCAGTAGCACTTCTCCCTAGGCCTGGGTTTTCTCATCTAGGCAGTTTTAGATTCCATGATCTCCATACCCTCCCAGTCCAAGAATCTTAAAGGATATGTGAGCATAACTAGCCCAATAGTATACAGTTTTCTTTCTTCTAGTAGCACAACTTTTTCAGACCATCTCAGAAGGAATCTTTAGAGCACTCAAGCTAAGGTCCCTCCTGAGCTGGGAATCCTAGAAGGTTTGAGTTTAGTCAAGGTTTCAGAGGAATACGGGAGGCACTGGGGTCAGTGACTTACACAGGTACAGAGCTGGCACCAAAGCCAGGGCTCTTGGGGCTTCCATAGATGACTGGTGACCTCGGTGTCCACAGGGTAGTATGACTTTCTTACTGGTTACCATTGTCCCCATTACAGATGTATTAATATAAGCACATAAATATCAGAAATTACTAGGTCACTGGAAGGATTGGTGTGGATTAAGATTTAGGGCAGCAGAAAAAGCACCTGATTTAGTGATTCTTGGCTGTTTTCTTTCTCCATTCCTTTGTCCAAGTAGCCAAAGCCAACAGCTGTGAGTAAACTGGAACCTTCCTATCAGCCCTCCCTGTCCCCTGAGTACTTCCAATGCCTTCAGTCCTGGCAAAGTCAGTCTGGCTCTCAGCAGAGCAATGAAATGGCCTTTTATGTGCTCTGCAGCATCAGCCCTTACTAAAGCGTGCAAGGTCACTGAAAAAAGAAAAGGGACTAGTGCCTGCTTATACCTCTTCTGTGCTGTTCTTCAGTATTTATGTGGAACCTGCATTTAGTCATCGCTTCTCGCACTCTAACCTCTGTCCACCACTGATCTGTTCTGTCACTTAGTCTTGTCTTTTTGAGACACTACAGTGATGGAATCACATAATGAGTAACCTTTAGAGACTGGCTTCTTTCCCTTGGTGAAATGCCTCTGACATTCATCCAAGTTGTTGTATCAACACTTCCATCTCTTTACAGCAGTATTCCCTTGGATGTACCAGTTTATCCATTCGACATCTGGGCTACTTCCAGCTTTGGGCAGTTAATGAATAATGCTGCTATTAACAGTTACATATAGATTTTATGTGAACCTAGTTTTCATTTCTCTAGGGCAAATACCCAGGAGTGGATTTCTGGGTCCTCTATAAGAAACTGTCCAGCTGTGTTCCCAGTGGCTGCACCATTCTGCATGGGGACCAGCTTTTTATACCTTTTATATTTGTAAATGTGCTTTCAGGCTTTAAAACAAAATAATTTAGTTAAAACTACATATCTCAAACTGAATTTTATTAGCTATATTATATTCTACTTAACACTCATTGTTTTGCTGGTTAATAAAAGTTTTAACTTTCTCCCACTCCATATATAAAATAACTTGGTCTGGATTTTTTTTTTTTTTTCTTTGAGACAGTCTTGTTCTGTCACCCTGGTTAGAGTGCAGTGGCATGATCACAGCTCACAGCAACTTCAAACTCCTGGGGTCAAGCAATCCTCTCGCCTCAGCCTCCCGAGTTGCTGGGACTACAGGCATGTGCCACTGTGCCTAGCTCATTTTTCTATTTTTAATAGAGATGGGGGTCTCACTCTTGTTCAGGCTGGTCTCGAATTCCTGGCCTCAAGCAATCCTCCACCTCAGCCTCCCAGAGTGCTAGGATTATAGGAGTGAGCCACCATGCCCAGCCCCGGATGTTTTTAAATATGAACCATTCACTACTCATTTATGCCACTAGACAGTAACTCCTAGCTAAGAAACTAGGCTGAATAAGCTACTGGGTTTCTGAGTTGTCTTGGAGTCTTCTATGCCTCTCCACCCCCAACCATTTTGTTTTCATTGGTGAAAGGGACAACTGTCTTAACTAAGCAGAGCCATTCTAGGAAAACCTGTACACACATCTGGCTTACTTCTGTGTGATCCCACTCACTCTGAGAGGACTGAGCAAGTCACTGTACCTGGCTGTCCTTCTGCATCAGGGTCCACAGGTCAAGTACATCAGTCCCACAGTCTTGGGCCACTTGTATACATGCATTGGCATATTCACCAACCACTGAGTTCAGGCGATTTAATTTGCAACCTATCAAAGAGAGGAAATCCAAGTGACAAATGACAACACAAGTGCTGTTCCTTGTGTAAGTTCTACTGACCTAGACAGTTTCAAAGTTCAAATTACACCATTTGGGCCAGCCACAGGGTCTGTGGAATTAGGTGATGGGTCTTTCAAGTTACTCACATGTGGTGCTCTACTCAGCAGAGGACTTACTTGTACCTGGGATCTGAAGTCAGACTTCTTGGATTTGATTCCTGGTTCTGTCAGTGGCTATGTGATCCTGGGCTAGTTACTTAACTCTGAGACTCAAATTCCTCATCAGTTAAGAGGGAACAATAACAGTTCCATAAAGTTGTGGTGTGCATAAGAAACATCTAGAGTGCTTACATGGGCCCAGAAATCTACCTGAAAATAATGCTAAATAGCTAACTCTGAGTCAGACCATGCTTTGAGAAACAGCTGTCCTATGCTGTAAAGCCATTCATTTGTCCTAGAACCACCTATTCTCCTTTAGTTCCAGGCAACTTAGAAAAATTCCCAAAGCACCTTTTCAATTTCAACCATTTAGGTACAATTGGCCCTTGAACAACACAGGTTTAAAGCGTGAGGGTCTGCTTATATACGGATTTTTTCCAACCCAAAAGGGTGATCAAAAATACACTATTTGCAGGATGCAAGACCTGAGTATACAGAGGGCCAACCACAGGACCTGGTGTGTACAATTTTGGTACACTCGGGGGTCCTGGAACTAATATCCCTGAGTACACTGAAGGTCAACTGTATGTTAGTATGACAGAACTATTAGATTCGAATTACATAATAGGGTCTTTATATAGAAGAAAACAAAAAGATTTTACCACACTTTTTCTCCAGATGCCAAATAGGCAGAAAAGGGAGGAATCTATATGGGCATGGCAGAGAAAGGGCTGTCTCTCCTGGTCACCTACAGATGGAAACGGGAAGAGCAAATGGCTGCGGGTGCCTCCCAATGCCATGAAGTCAGGAAAAATGCCCCAAGGCGGAGGCACAAGTCAAGGGCATGTCCAGCCCCTCAGTCGCAGCACTGCAGAGTTCGCCTGACTCTTCCAACATGCTCACTGGGCCTCTCTGCGCAGTTCTCAGTGGGCTTCACGTGCACCTTAGAGTTCCGTAACTACAAAGGTCAGCAACGCCAGGCCAGCAGTTCCCTCCTGAATCATCCAAAACTAGAATCCCTTTTCTATGTCAAAAGAGTCCTCAGGTATGATGTAATGGAAGCTGTACTTTTAACTTCAGTTGATCGAGAACAGATCGTTACAGATTTCCCCACCCCCTGAGCAGCTTAGGCCCATAGGCAGGACACCACTGTCCTTTCAAAGTCCCCCTCCGAGCACTCCTGCCCAGAGTGATGAGATGGGCTCTGGCTCGTTTACCTTGCATGACGCACTCGGCCTCCCAGGCCGTTTCACAGAGAGGGGGTGGCGTGACAAGAATGACTCGGTTTTCCGGAACGTCCACAGACTTCAGGTACTGCACCATACTCTTCAAATTCGCAACATACTCATCCAGGGGGACGTGCTGCTTGGGATTCTCATCTGTTCAAGAGGAACTTGAATACTTCAGCTCAAATGTGTATTTGTTATAAGTGACAACCATGAAGATGAATATACCTTTGCAAATGCCTATTACTCACAATGTCATTGTGGAACTGTTTAGCACCAAGGACACAAGGAGAAGATTTTCCCCTTTTCTTGAATTAAAATGTACAGTTCTTCATAAAACAAAACTTTGGAGGCTCTGGCTAGGGGCATTTTAAGTACTCTTGTCTTCTCTCTAGTGTCCAGATTGTTACTAATCAATCAGGTTGAATTTGTAAAGAAAAGAGCCCAGGCTGTGGAGTGCTCAGGTTCTAACACTGGCTTTGTCACCAACTAGCCACATAACCTCAGATAAACTTAACCTTTTTGTACCTCAGTTTCTCCTTGGGAAAAGGGGGATGATAATAGGGTCTCCCTCCTAGGGTTATTATGAAAGTTATTAATAAATTAGCGAAGTGTGTAAAGCACTGAGCACAGGACACCACCTTCAAAGCAAGCACCCAGTAAACAAATGTCGGCCATCACTAACTACTGCATTTAGCATGATCGCAAAGATCTACTACAGATAGATCTGTTCTCACATGAGTATCACCGGGGTCCTTGCAGACCCTTCACAAACTGCATGTAAGTCAAGTATAAAGAAGAAAAATAAAGTCACTGATGATCCTACCACTCAGAAAACCACTGCTGGCATCTGGATGAACTTCTTTCCATCCTTTCCGCACATAGACAGTTTTAAAAAATGAGATCACACTAAAGATATACTTTATATTCTTTTTTCCACATTAACACTATGAACATTTCTGTATCCATATCTTAATAAAATGAAATTTAGTTTTAGGGTGACCATAATTGATGTTTCTCTTTCATTACTATATAGCATTCTACTCTTTTATTATAAATAAGAAGGCACAGAAATCTCTGTCCACATATCTGGCTACATTACTGAGAATTTCCTTGGACTGAATTTCTAGATGCCAGAAATCTCCTGATGCATGCTGTCAAACAGTTTTCCAGAAGGATTACAAGTTATTTTCCTGCCAGTAAGTTCCCATCTTATTCCACGCTTGTCAGCCATTAAGTATTATTGCTTTAAACTGCTTCCCAATTTGAGAGTCTAAAAAAAAAAATTCCTTGTTTTAATTTGCATTTTTCTTTTGGTAAGTGGAATTCACACTGAAAAATACGCATTGGCCCTTAAATTTCTCCTTTTGTGAATTACCTGTTCCTGTCCTTTGCCCATTTTTCTACTGGAGTATTTTTCTCACTGATTCCTACATTAAAGATGTTACCCTTTTCTGTCTGCTGTATTTTTCAAATATTTTCCTTGACATGTCATTTTTCTTTTTTATAGCTTTTTCTGACAGAAGCTATTTTATTTCTTAAGCCTGTTTTTCCTTTGTGACATTCTCTATTCCTTTTATGCCTAGGTCTTGTCTTAAATTTGATAAAAGTTCACTTCAAAAAAATTTTTTTTGAATTTTCTCATGTTTTGGGGCATAAAGAGAAGATTTACTTTGTTTTCTCCAAATAGTTTACAGCCTCTCTCCCAATACCTGTAATTTACATAATCCTCCTTCTAGGCAGCAAGAATCTTTCGAATGCAGCTGGCAGTGTTCATCTCGGCCTCACCTGCGAGGTACGACACAACTAGGGGACACAACTAGGGGCACAGAAGGATCTCTGGAAGCTAACTACCCAACTTCCCAAAACAAAGGTTGATTTTTTTCCTTTCTACTATGCAGAGTGCTTTCCTTTAAAGAGCTGAAAGGGAAGAGAGAAAGGCCTCTTACTTGGCCAGTTCTGCTCTAGTCACAGCAGCAATTCTTCAGCAAACAAGGAAGGACCAGCTTCCTTTTCCAAATCCATGTTTACCACCGCCCAGGATTCAAGCCTGACCCAGGCCAGGGTTACTGCTGTCTGAGATACGCCTGTCATCAGTGTGGTGCAAACTGCAAGGTGTACAGCCTAAGCCTTCTGCTGCCAACCACATCAATTAGAAAAACATATGAAACTTAGCACAGCACTAATGGACTCTAGAAAACAAGTGTTTGCAAGTTTAGGTCTGCCAACAACTAAGGCACATAGAAAATGAGTCAGGGATAAAATCCACCACCGTTAAAGCCAGAAAGAAATACATGTTAATATAAATAAACTTGGGGAATTCACAAGTTTGGCAAAACTTTATTGGGAGAGATTAACAGTTGAAAAAAGTATATAAGTTTGCTGTAACATAAAAATGATTAAAAATAAGCTAGAAAAACAAAAATGCCTTTACCTTTTAGTGCACTGTCATTGGCACCAAAGAAAATTGTCACTGCTACTGGGTTGTCCAAACTGTTCCCTTTCCTGATTAATCTTGGAAGGATAATTTTGGCCCATCTGGTATTATAACCTGAAAATCCACGATTCAGAACATCACATTTTCTGAAATGAAAAATATTAAAAAGATGAATTGTGGGTGAAGAATTGTTTAGTCCTTGGTAGCCAATTTTTCAGTAGGGTGAGCTCTCTGGGCTTCTATTTTTTCTTTTTTTTTTGAGACAAGAGTCTCACTCTGTTGCCCAGGCTTAGAGTGAGTGCCATGGCGTCAGCATAGCTCACAGCAACCTCAAACTGCTAGGCTCAAGCAATCCTACTGCCTCAGCCTCCCGAGTAGCTGCGATTACAAAGCTCATGCCACCACACCCAGTTTAGTTCTGTATTTTAAAATTTATTAATATTAGTGTAGGCATAAGGACAGTTGCAGAAAGGTATCTCCTAATCACTCTCAAACTTAGCAATTAGGTTAAATTAAAACACTGGGATCGGCCGGGCGCAGTGGCTCAAGCCTGTAATCCTAGCTCTCTGGGAGGCCGAGGTGGGCAGATTGTTTGAGCTCTCAGGAGTTCGAGACCAGCCTGAGCAAGAGCGAGACCCCATCTCTACTATAAATAGAAAGAAATTAATTGGCCAACTAATATATATAGAAAAAATTAGCCGGGCATGGTGGCACATGCCTGTAGTCCCAGCTACTTGGGAGGCTGAGGCAGCAGGATTGCTTGAGCTCAGGAGTTTGAAGTTGCTGTGAGCTAGGCTGACGCCACGGCACTCACTCTAGCCTGGGCAACAAAGTGAGACTCTGTCTCAAAAAAAAAAACAAAAAAAAACTGGGATCAGTTCAGGCCTACGCAAATGGCTAAAGCAGACATCCTAAAAAAAGGCAGGTGCACTTGAATTGTCCTGGTCCTTTGGCAGTGAGTAGAGATAACACCCCCAACGCCATCCAACACCCCAGCATCCTAGGACATGATACAGTTTACCATGGCCTCCCCGTTTCCCAGGGGGCTCTGTTACTGGAAGAACGTTGGCTCAGTATCCAAAGTGGACTCACTTTGAGTGAAGAATACATATGAACACGTCACTGATCATTTAAATCACATCTACTGTAATAACTGAAAAAGAACCTGTCTTCTATAGATGGTGAATACTATATTTTTTGGATCCAAAACCTCTAATACATTTTCCACAACTTTTTGTGTTTGATTTCATATAGTGGCAAAGTCCTTTTAGCTGAACCGTGAGTGCCTGCCCTTTTTCTGTTCCTCCTCCCATATATACACTGACTAGGAAAGGCAGGCAAAGATTAACAAAAGAGGAAGTTAATGTTTAAACTATCACTCTTTTCCCAAGATGATATTTTCCATCAATAAGTACTCAAGTATCAATCTAGAAGCCATCTCACCTGACTAGCTTGTCAGCCAGCGATGCTCCCCATCCACCCTGCTGAAAAGAAACCTGGAGAAAGAAAAGCCTATTATTACTACTTATCAATGTAATTAGAACATTTCAGTAAGGAAATTTTGATGAGCAACTCCCCTTCTCTTTTCTTTGCACTCCCTGACTTCTTGGATTTCATCACTTGACTCATTTCAAAGAGAGGTCATTTTGGGGGATTACAGTATCCACACCTGGCAGCACTCTGGAAAGAAGGTGTATTTTTATTCTCCATCAATTAAAAGCGGCTTTAAGAAAATTTATGTATAAGAGATAAAATCAACTATGTGTTCAGTTAGGAAATGAAGTTTGTACTATACCACCTCTCCATAGCAGAAAGAATAAGGAAATGCATGGCTTTATTAATAACAGAGCTTAGGGTGAACATTGATTATACATTCCCATGGAATATGGAATGCCCTTACTGCCTCAGATACCTAAAAATAATGTTACCAACTATTGGCACATACATAAAAAACTGGCTTAGAAAAGTCATGTCTGAGTGTTAGGAGAAAACAACAATAACAACAAAACACCACAGGAAAATAATGTCTACTTCCTCCCTGAAGTAAAATCTTCTACTTGGAAGAACTTTTTCTTAATGGGAACTGAAAAATGATCTTGGATGAAAATACTACCTTTTTCCATTCTTGAAGGCATTTTCTATTCTTTTTTTTTTGAGACAGAGTCTAGCTTTGTCGCCCAGGCTAGAGTGAGTGCCATGCCTAACCCTAACCTTAACCCTAACCCTAGTTCACAGCAACCTCAAACTCCTGGGCTCAAGCAATCATACTGCCTCAGCCTCCCGAGTAGCTGGGACTACAGGCATGTGCCACCATGCCCGGCTAATTATTTCTATATATATTAGTTGGCCAATTTCTATTTATAGTAAAGACGGGTTTCGCTCTTGCTCAGCCTGGTCTTGAACTCCTGACCTCAAGCCATCCACCCGCCTCGGCCTCCCAGAGTGCTAGGATTACAGGCGTGAGCCACTGTGCCCCGGCATTTTATTTTCAAGATCAACCCTTGACCAGCATGGTGGCTCACACCTGTAATTTAACCCCAGCATTTTAGGGGGTCAAGAAGGGAGGATCGCTTGAACCAAGGAGTTCAAGACCGGCCTGGGCAACACGCACCAGCAAGTAAAACGCGCCAGCAAGTCCCAGTTACTGGAGCGGCTGAGACAAAGATGAACGCTTGAGTCCGGGAGTTCAAGGCTTCAGTGAGCTACCACTGCGCCACAGCACTTCAGCCTGAGGGACAGAGCGTGACAGTTTAAAAAAAAAAAAAAAAAAAAGGCTTTTAATTGCTCAACCCGTTCCGCCAGAAGGGCAGAGGTGAACTGTTTCAAAGCACTTCTGCAAGGTACAGGCTGCATAAAAACCGTGGGAAGTGAATCAGCCGCCTCCGAGGTCAGTGCAGGTGACTCCTTAGCGGAAGTCTCCCGGGGGACACGACACACTGCTCGTGCCCAGAATCCACCGCCGAGGCTGAAAACAATGCACAATTTGTACCAGGTTATCCTAAACCCCCGTGAAGTGACGCAAACGGAAAGCGCAGCGGAGCGCCGGCAGATCGGCTCTTCCCCCCGCCAGGGCGAGCCCCCCCCCTTGCCGGCACCCCCCCCTTGCCGGCCCCCCCCCACGCCGGCACCCCCCCCACTTGCCGGCCCCCCCTCACTTGCCGGCCCCC
>VSMD01082212.1:0-19778 GCA_008750895.1 Mirza zaza
CTGCTGTCTCATCTTTCTTCTTTTACAGTCATAGATCTCCCAATGTGTAGCTGGACATGTGGCCATGCGGCATTTTCCCAGGCTCCTTTGCAGCAGGTGTGGCCATGTGACCGAGTCCTGGCCAATAAGGATGGAAGCTGAAGGGGGGGTGTGCACCTTACAGGAAGTGTCCTTAACAGGGATGGACCTTTTTCTTTTTTTCTTTTTTTTTTTGAGACAGAGTCTCACTTTATTGCCCAGGCTAGAGTGAGTGCCGTGGCGTCAGCCTAGCTCACAGCAACCTCAAACTCCTGGGCTCAAGCAATCCTGCTGCCTCAGCCTCCCGAGTAGCTGGGACTACAGGCATGCGCCACCATACCCGGCGAATTTTTTCTATGTATGTTAGTTGGCCAATTAATTTCTTTCTATTTATAGTAGAGATGGGGTCTCGCTCTTGCTCAGGCTGATCTCGAACTCCTGAGCTCAAATGATCCTCCCACCTCGGCCTCCCAGAGAGCTAGGATTACAGGCTTGAGCCACCGCGCCCGGCCAACCTTTTTCTAGTTTGAACCATGAGGAGACCCTAGGGACAAAGGCTGAGCACAGCAGAGCAACAAGGCAGAAGGAAACTGGGTCCCAGATGCCACACTACCCACTTTCAGACTTCGATGTGACCACAGATACCTGTGGTTAGAACCCATCTAAAGGGAGAGAGCTTATTCTAGGTGGAGCGGTCAAGGAAGGCTTCATGGAGGGGGAGAGCATTTAAGCCGAGGCTCTAAAATGGCACCATCTGGGGGAAACATAATATATGTAATTTAAAGTTTCTAAAGCCATATATGTAATTTTTCTTTCATATTAAGGCCATATAGGTAACTGAAAACTTTGCAATAGCCATATTTACAAAGTAAGAAGAAACAGGAGGGAATAATTTTAGCAATATATTTTATTTTAACCCAATATGTCCAAAATATTATCATTTCAACTTGTAATTAATATAAAAATTATTGGCTATGCGCAGTGGCTCATGCCTGTAATCCTAGCACTCTGGGAGGCAGAGGTGGGCGGATTGCTGGAGGTCAGGAGTTCAAAACCAGTCTGAGCAGGAGCGAGACCCTTCTCTGCTTAAAAAAATAGAAAGGAAATTAATCGGTCAACTAAAACTATATAGAAAAAATTAGCCGGGCATGGTGGCACATGCCTGTAGTCCCAGCTACTCTGGAGGCTGAGGCAGGAGGATCACTTGAGCCCAGGAGTCTGAGGTTACTGTGAGCTAGGCTGACGCCACGGCACTCTAGCCCAGACAATGGAGTGAGACTCTGTCTCAAAAAAAAAAAAAAAATTATTGATGAGGGATTTTACTTTTTTGTTTGCATGAAGTCTTCAAAGTCCAGTGTGCGTTTGATGGTTACAGCACATGTCAGTTAGCCACACGTGGCTGCTGGCGTCCATGCTGGGCAGAGCACGCTGGAAAGATGGAAGGGCCAAGTGGAAAGGCTGCGAAGGCATTTTCAGTGGAGGAAACCAGGCTGAGAGCAGAGGGCCAAGCTGGGAAGGAATCGGTCTGAGTCATGTGAATCCCCACCTCATAGAATCTTCCTTCACAAACCAGGTGTGGTGGTGCACGCCTGTAATCCCAGATATTCTGGAGGCTGAGACAGGAGGATTTCTTGAGCTCAGGAGTTCAGGAGTTCGAGACCAGCCTGAGCAAGAGCAAGACCCCGTTTTTAATAAAATAAAATAAAATAGAATTTTCAGCAATAAAAACAACAGGGGACTGGGGTTCTTTAATATTTTGAAAGCTCGCTGAAATTTCCCTTCTTTCTCTAGAGAGTGTAATGCTAGAGTCCACTAGTGTAAGTGACAAATCTTTCTAGGCTCAAATCCCTGCTCTGTTTCATACTGCTGTGTGACCTTGGAGAAATGACTTAATCTCTCTATGCCTTAGGGTTTCTTTTTCCATCTATAAAGTGGGCATGATAATAATAGAACTTACCTGAGACGTTGTTGCAGCAAGTATATGTTAAGCATTTAGACCAGCACTGGGCCTAAGTTAAGCATCCTTTCGACATTGGCTATAAACTTGGAATTATTTTCAGCTCCTAAGTTAATGATGTGCAAGAAGAAACAAGAAGGAGATAAATCTCTTGCCAGCTGGATTTAGTGAGCCTCACACGGGAGAAGGAAGAAGGGAGGCAAATGATCCAAGAATGCAATTCATTTCAAGTCATGCCATAAGGAAGTGGGTGGCAATGCAGATACAAAAGCAAACTGGAAAAAGTTAGCCACCAAGAGAAATAAACGAGGAAATAAATGGACACAAATACAAAAATAATGGCCACCATTTCTTGCCTCCCTGCTGTGCCCCAACGTTTGGAAACACAAATGCTTACAGGAGCTGGGCTGGTTTTGCCAATGAGTGGATCAGCCTGAGTGTGGGACTACAGAGTGTGGTGGGGACGGTGGCAACAGGTTCTAAGATCAGTCAACTGAAGTGCACGTCTCTGTTAAGCCCAAAAGGTCAGAGAATTTACAGCAGGAACCTTATTAGCTGTGTGGCCTTAGACAGGTTGCTTAAACCTTCTGTGCCTCAGTTTCCACATCTGTGAAATAGGGATAACAGTAACCATTTTTGTTTTATTTTTATAAATCTCAGAACAGTAACTATTTAAAAGAATGTATGCAGGCAAATCACTTAGAACAGTGCCCGATAGTTAATAGACGTTTGAGAAGTATTAGCTACCATTAACTTTTTTTTTTTTTTTTTTGAGACAGAGTCTTGCTCTGTTCCCCAGGCTAGAGTGCCATGCAGCAACCTCAAACTCCCGGGCTCTAGAGATCCTCCCGCCTTGGCCTCTCAGAGTACTACGAGTACAGGTGTGAGCCACCACGCCCGGCCTTCATTAATTAATCATTCTTGTCATTATTAGTCGCCTTGCAGAAATAGGAGTGGTGGATCACAGATGCTCCAAGCTAATCTTCATACTGGTGTGATTAAGGGCATTACCATGGAATTTAGACAGACTTAGCTCTGCCACTTACTGGCTGAGTGACTCATTTATATTACATAACTGCCTTCAGTTCAGTTTTCCCAAATGTGGACTGAGGGTACTATCTGCGTGTATCAGCCAGATGTTTTGGGCTAGAAGGGAACAGAAATTGATTTTGACCATAAGAGAAAGCATCATCTAACACAGCAAAAAGCCCAGAGGCAGGGTGGCCTTCAGAAATGATCCGGAAGCTGAACCCAGTCAACATGGCCACACAAGCTTCCTCCCTTGCCAAGGTTCACTTTCAGGCTAAGGTGTTTTTCCTGGTTGCTAGATGGCTTCTCGTAGTACTTGAGACCGCATGCCTCACTGTTCATAGCCAGTGAGCAGTAGACAGTTCTTCCCTGATCATGCTTCCTTTCAATATAATCGATTCAGTTTAAGTCTCATATCCACCCATAGACTGAGAATCCATTCATAGGGAGAGGCCTGAAGCTGATTGGCTTAAATCTGGATTCTTGAACCAATCGCAGGTAAGGAAATGGGATCACTGTATTTGGACCAATCAGAGCCCACCCCTGGAGCTGGGGTGGGGTTGGCCCCCCTCAGTCACCCGGGCTACTTGCAGGAGTTTGGTCTCCTTAAGAAAATCCAGAGTGGATGCCGAGTAGGCAATCCAGTTTCCCCTTCACTGCCTCTGGGGTTAGCAAGAAGATTAAATAAGAAAATGTCTTTAAAGCACTTAGCACCGTTCCTCACACCTCTTATTAAGCTTATCTGTGTTGTTAGTAGGAGCTGAATTAAGTGCTGGGAAACTGTTAAATTGGTTTGTTTCCAGAGGACAGAACAGAGAGCAACAGCAGGATTGATTTTTCTTTATATACAGTTAAAAGAGAAAAAGTATAAATATTCTTAACTATTTGCCCGCTACCAGGTGCCTTGTAGACACACTCAAAAACTAATGGAGTCAGGACACGGGTGCTTGAGTTTAATCCGATATAACATCTAGAAAAAAGTAATAGATGAAAACAAATGAAATGACTGATCCTAGCTTGCAGACAGGGCTGCCTTAACAGGAACGTCATGAAGCTTGAGCTTTGGGGTCCTAACTTGTCTCTTCCTAAGTCCTGGGAGGGACTCCAGCAATTTTTTGTTTGTTTGTTTTAGGTGTTAACGTTTATAAGTTCTATGTCTCCCTTTGATGAATCAGCTGAGGAATCAGCAAACTATAGCTCTTGGGTCAAATCCAGCCTGCTGCTTGTTTCCTACCCATTTTATAATCATAATTAAATTTTTTTTCTTAAGAAGGGCCTCTCCAAAAATCACATAAAGTGGAGGCCCCACAAAACACAACTCTGGGAGCTGGGCATGGTGGCTCACACCTATAATCCTAGCACTCTGGGAGGCTGAGGTGGGAGGATTGCTTGAGGTCAGGAGTTCGAGACCCCATCTCTACTAAAAATAGAAAAAATTAGCCAGCATCGTTGTGAGCACCTGTAGTCTCAGCCACTTGGGAGGCTGAGGCAGGAGGATTGCATGATATAGGAGTTTGAGGTTGCTATGAGCTAAGTTGATGCCATGACACTCTAGCCCAGGAGACAGAGCAAGACTCTGTCTAAAAAACAAAAAAAAAAAAAACCAATCCACAACTCTGTCCTTTTTTTTTTTTTTTTTGAGACAGAGTCTCCCTTTGTTGCCCAGGCTAGAGTGAGTGCCGTGGCGTCAGCCTAGCTCACAGCAACCTCAATCTCCTGGATTCAAACGATCCTACTGCCTCAGCCTCCCAAGTAGCTGGAACTACAGGCATGTGCCACCATGCCCGGCTAATTTTTTCTAGCTATATTAGTTGGCCAATTAATTTCTTTCTATTTATAGTAGAGATGGGGGTCTCGCTCTTGCTCAGGCTGGTTTCGAACTCCTGACCTCAAGCAATCCACCCGCCTTGGCCTCCTAGAGTGCTAGGATTACAGGCGTGAGCCACTGCGCCCGGCCAACTCTGTCCTTTGAGTGCAAGCCCAAACCCAAAGACCTTGGCCAGAAGACAACTGAAGGTCACTGAGAACTTCAGGGTGGATAAGAGCTTTCTCTCTCTCCTTCTTCTCTTTATTTTTTTCTGCTCTGTGAGTTGATGCCTGGCTTTATTTGCATGGATAGTTTCTCCATGTAGCAGAAATAACTGCCTCTGGTGGCCAGTTCAGCTGGTCCCTTGGAAAGGGAACTTTTGCCTTCCAACATCTATCAATCCTAGAGAAGATTCTGATTGGCCCAGCATTGGTCACATGCCTATCTTGGGAGTCAGTCCAGAGGCCAGGGAGCCAAGGGGAGGGACAGCTCAGGACCAGATGAAGTTTTCCCAGAGGAACTTGGAGAAAGGGAGATGGAAACGTACATTGGTCAACTGCACAGTCTGTTACACCAAGGGACTGAAACACCACTCCCTCCCGCCATGTTATCACTGACAGGGCCGTGACCCGGAGAAGGGACATTTTGATTTACACGGGTTACGCCGTATTTGCACAACAGATCAATCAGCGTTATGAAATCATAGGCCTGATAGAAAACAATCCCACCCCCACAGTTTTACAGAGCAGGGAGAAACTGCCACTTTGCCCATGACACGGATATAGACTCGCTGTCTTGGGCCTTGTGACACAGAAAAACGGGAAAAGCCTGGAGTCCAACTGTCTAGCAGGATGCTTTTAGGGCACATCAAAGGGATTTCTTTTAATATACCCACAGAGCCTTCTCCCCGTGGAAGCAACTCTCACTGATGCCAGAGCTGCTTTCCTAGAATAGCTACGGTTCAGGAGGGTGGAGGTGGGTTTATTCTCATCCATCAACTACAAAGAATCAAACGCCATTTTCATCACTACCTCCAGGGATGCCCGGCACCCCCACCCCAACCCCCCTTTTGTAAACTGGGTGTAGTCCAAATCTCACCTCCCCGGGGTGTTCTGCAAAAGTCTGTCCCTGTCAACGGAGGAGAATGATAGCTGTAACCAAATGCTTCCTCTGTTGTTAGGCATCTGCTGGGGCAGGAATGCAGCTATCTTAAGCAAAAGGGAGGGTGAGCTGTGAGGATAGTGGGCATCTTGCAGAACCTAAAGGCCTCAGGAGGGTCCCAAAATGGAAAGCCACCAGAAACGCAGGCCAGATTTGCATTTTTAAAGACTCTTGGCTCTATTTCTCCTTGCAGATCAGATTCTTTTTTTTTTTTTCTCTTTCCAGCCTGACTTCCTCTGCTCCCTGGGCCACACTGAGGACTGTGGCAGCTTCAGAGCTCAGTCATGGACATGCAGTGTCTTTCTCTCAATCTGTCTCTGTGCTGACTGATAGAGGATATGGGATGGCCACGGATCGATGAGCAGGTTCTGCACTGCACAAGGCGCCTCTGAGCAAGGAGACACCTGTGGGTGAACCCCAGCCTCGTGTCTGTTTGTGAAGCCATGAGCCCAGGCTCAGAGCCACACTCACCCACAGTGAGGGTCATCCTCAAGTTCACACAGAGCTGTTGTGTGCATTAGCAGCACCCAGAATGAAACGTTTTCTGGACTCAGCCTCCGACCGCAGCCCCTTGATTTTCCTTCCAGGAACAGCTCTTTCCCGGTTCCTTGCAGCTCGGATGGGGTTGTCAGTCAATGTACCAAAGAATAAGGATGTGCTGGAGCTAGACTTGTCTTGGAATCTGAATTGGGGGCCTACTTGCGAGCAGTGGTGCCCAGAGAGACAATTAAATCCTGCCTCCTGGATCTCTGAGGCTGCTCCTGTCCTGCTGAGGTCTGGGATGTTCTGAGTTTCCTTTGAATTCTTTGATCTCTCCTGTCTCCTTCCAACAAATGCCTTTGTTTTTTTTTTTTTTTTGCTTAATATAAAACTGTATGTTCTTTATAACTAAAGAACCCTAACCTATAACAACAACAACAATAAACACATATTGAGCATTCCCACATGCCAGCCATTGTTCAAAGCACTTTACGCTCAAACTCATTGATTCCTCACAACAGCCCTATGACCTGGGTTCTATTGTAATCGTCCCCATTTCACAGAGGTGAAAACTGAGGGCGAGAGAGGTGGAGTAACTTGCTTAGGATCACCCAGTTATTCAGGAGTGGAGCTGGGATCTGGACACAGACATCCTGGTTCCAGTTTGCACATTCGCAGACATTCCCTTATTTTGCCCCAATTCCAAATTCTCAGGGAAGGGATTGCCCTTTGCCCAGAATGGAACAGATGTACAAGCCTAGTCCAATAAATGGTGCAGGGCTTGTTGTGCAAACAGGGCTGCCAGAAACTCTTTGCTCAGGGTGAGAGGGACCTTTAGTGATGTTTCCCAAGCATTTCCGGTTCCCCTTTTCTGGGCGTGCAGTGGGCTGGCATTGCCTGCCCCTCCCCCAGTGAATATGGCGGCTCTCAGTCAGGGGAAGCACGTTTAATTGCTCATATGAGACATTCAGCAGCATCCAGCAATGTTGGCCCAGGTGACTGAGTCACAGTAGGAGCAGAGCTTCCAGCACCTGGCAAGGACAGGTAGCATGAGCAAGAAGTAGACGTTTGTTTTTTCAGGTCCCCACACTGGGCTCCGGGGCTTGTTTGTTACTGCAGCATCTCCTGACCTATCCTGGCTGATACGGTTAAAGGAATCACCTCTGCAAGGTGCCCACCCTCTCGAGTTATGCCCAACGTCAACAACTCTTTTGTGCTGGCATTGGTTCCTTATTGCCACTGTAACCAATTACTGGAAACATCGAGGCTTTAACAAGTATAAATAAGTAATAAGTCTACTTACTGTTCTGGAGGTCAGAAGTCTGATGTGGGATGCCCTGGGCTAAAATCAGGGTGTCTGCAGGGCTGTGTTCTTTGCAGGAGGCTGTAGAGAAGAGGGTGATTTCTTGCCTTTTCCAGCGCCCTCGAGGTCGCCAGCATTCCTTGGCTCGTGGTTCCTTCCATCTTCAAAGCCAGCGACGGCTGGCCAAGTCTGTCTCATCAACTTCTGTCCATTTTGCCTACCTCTTCCTTCTTTGAAGAACCTTTGCCGGCCGGGCGCGGTGGCTCACACCTGTAATCCTAGCTCTCTGGGAGGCCGAGGTGGGCGGATCGTTTGAGCTCAGGAGTTCGAGACCAGCCTGAGCAAGAGCGAGACCCTATCTCTACTATAAATAGAAAGAAATTAATTGGCCAACTAATATATATAGAAAAAATTAGCCGGGCATGGTGGCACATGCCTGTAGTCCCAGCTACTCGGGAGGCTGAGGCAGGAGGATTGCTTGAGCCCAGGAGTTTGAGGTTGCTGTGAGCTAGGCTGATGCCACGGCACTCACTCTAGCCTGGGCAACAAAGTGAGACTCTGTCTCAAAAAAAAAAAGAACCTTTGCCATTACTTTGGGCTCACCAGATAATCCAGGGTGATAGTCCCATTTTAAAGCCACTTAGCATCCTTGATTCCTGCTGGCCATGGTACACATTCACAAGGCTCTGGGGATTCGGATGTGGACATCCTTTCTTTGGAGACAGAGTCTCGCCATGTCACCACCGCAGCCCCACACATCAAATCCCCAACCAATTCCCCTTCCCGGCCACCACCAGTAGCATCCTTGGAGTTGGAAGGCATCCGGTAAAGGTCTCTGTTGGGGCTGGAAGAAAAGACAAATAGGGCCCCAACAACTCTGCCAGGGCGGGAAGGTCAGGCAGCACCTCCCTGGGGGTGGGTTCCTGTTCTTCATGCTTACAGGAACCTGCCACCTGCTCAGGGTGTCTGGGCCATGAGCACAGCATGGCCAGGTGGTTAAGCCCTCAGACAGCCCTGAGTTCCAATCCCAGCTCTGCCACTAGCTGGCCGGGATTGACTTGGGATGGGTTATCTGTTTCCTCTTCCGAGACATGGAGATGATCACTATAACACAGTCTCCTGGGAATGTTGCGAGGGTAAAAATGCAAATGAGGATGCAAATGTCATGCAAATTTGCCTAGTAGGCCTTAAATAAATGTTTGCTCTTGCTTTTACTGTGTGGGCACGCAGTAGAGTGATAGGAAACCAACAAATCAGACATTTTCTAGACCAGGTGATCCCATCAGCTGTTACAAAGGTGAATAAAGAGAGAAAAACACTCACACCCAGCTTAGCTGTCCCCGTTTAAAATTAGAATACCATCTGGCTGTGGCATGGTGGCTCACGCCTGTAATCCTAGCACTCTGGGAGGCTCAGGCACGAGGATTGCTTGAACTCAGGAGTTGGAGACCAGCCTGAGCAAGAGTGAGACCCTGTATCTACTAAAAACAGAAAAAATTAGCCAGGTGTGGTGGTGTGCACCTGTAGTCCCAGCTACTGGGGAGGCTGAGGCAGGAGGATCACTTGAGCCCAGGAGTTTGAGGCTGCAGTGAGCTATGATGGTGCCTCTGCACTCCAGCCCGTGAGACACAGTGAGACTCTGTCTCCAAAAAAATAAATAAATAAAAATTAAATTAAAATACCATACTAGGCCGGACGCAGTGGCTCATGCCTGTAATCCTAGCACTCTGGGAGGCCGAGGCGGGCGGATTGCTCAAGGTCAGGAGTTCGAAACCAGCCTGAGCAAGAGCGAGACCCTGTCTCTACTATAAATAGAAAGAAATTAATTGGCCAACTAAACATATTTATATATAAAAAATGAGCCGGGCATGGTGGTGCATGCCTGTAGTCCCAGCTACCCGGGAGGCTGAGGCATGAGGATCACTTGAGCCAGGAGTTTGAGGTTGCTGTAAGCTAGGCTGATGCCACGGCATTCTAGTCCAGGCAACAAAAGTGAGACTCTGTCTCAAAAAAAATAAATAAAATAAATAAAATATAAAACTCCCCAGGGATTCTTGTGCTTGCTACACATGAAAGCTGTTCTCTCTTTGTGGAGAACCTCGGTCGGGAAATGACAGCACGAGTCTGAGATGTCCGGAGCATCCCGGCATCAGGCGGTTGGGGCGGGGGGCAATGCTTGCTCTCTTCTTTTCATGGGCCACAGCTGCCTGGCGTCCTTTTCTTTTTATTCTATTTTTTGTTTACATCAGGTATCCTCAGGAAAGAGTGGTCTTTTTCCCTCTGATGGCGGCCGGCCGGAGACGAAGCCGAGTGCTGGGTCCGAATCCGCTCCCAGCCTGCCCACGTCAGGACCGAACGGGTGCTTCGTGCTTTCTGCAAGGGCAGCCTGTCCCAGTCACAGCTGGTCACAGCCCTGGGGAAAAGGTCACTGGGAAGCTCTATGACCTGCCTCCTGCCTAACGAGGCGGCGACGGCCAGGCTAGAAGACACCAGACGTCAAAGAGAAGTAGGGCAGAGGCAGCGAGGGGGGCACCTTCTGGGCATGCGCCCTGCTTTCCTGCAGGCGGCAGGTTTGTGTCACCTGCCGGTGGCACCTGGGCTGAGCAGCTCCACCCCTGCAGTTTTTGCTTGGGAAACTTTCATTCTTTGCCCTATCTTCTTCTGGGAAAATACCGAGGGTTCTGGCCTCCCCTGAGGTTGGCGCGGCATGGAGGTTAAGAGGGTGGACTCTGGAGCCAGATTCAATCCCCAGCTCTGCGGTATGATGTTAGGCAGGTTGCTGAACCCCTCTTGCCTCAGTTATTTCATCTGTAAAATGGGAATCACAGAGCCTGTGCCTCACCGGGTCAGACTGAGGACTGAATGAGTTAAAGTCAGGGGCCCAGAGCGCTCACTGCCTGTGGCATGGCAAGTGTGAAATGAGCATTTCTTGGTATCATTGTGGGCACTGCTGATTATAGTTAGTTCCCCAAGTGCTGCTGCTTCTTTTTTTTTTTTTTTTTTGAGACGGAGTCTCGCTTTGTTGCCCAGGCTAGAGTGTGTGCCATGGCGTCAGCCTAGCTCACAGCAACCCCAAACTCCTGGGCTCAAGCAATCCTCCTGCCTCAGCCTCCCGAGTAGCTGAGACTACAGGCATGTGCCACCATGCCCGGCTAACCTTTTCTATATATATTAGTTGGCCAATTAATTTCTTTCTATTTATAGTAGAGATGGGGTCTCGCTCTTGCTCAGGCTGGTCTCGAACTCCTGAGCTCAAATGATTTGCCCTCCTCGGCCTCACAGAATGTTAGGATTACAAGTGTGAGCCACCGCGCCCGGCCTCAAGTGCTTCTAAATTCTCTGAGCCCGGCTAAAACTGTCAGGCCCATGATATAATCTTCATAAAAACCCCCTGGTCTGGTCCCCTAGTCCCCATAACCCTTTACCCCAAGCACCACCCCCACAAACTGGGGACCAGCCCCCTCCCCTATGTCTCTCCCCAAACCCTTTTAGATGGGGAGAGAAGAGGAGGAGAGGGGAGGGGACCTGTCCCCTCCTCGGGCATCTGGCAGGGCGCTGCCCCCATGGGCTTCACCCTTTCCTGCAGGTTCTCTCCCCAACAAATTTGTTAAAATCACACCTGAACAAGCTACAAGTTTAGTATGAAAAAAAAAATAATAATAATCTTCAGGCCGGGCGAGGTGGCTCACACCTGTAATCCTAGTACTCTGGGAGGCTGAGGCAGGCGGATCGCTCGAGGTCAGGAGTTCGAAACCAGCCTGAGCAAGAGCAAGACCCTGTCTCTACTATAAAAATAGAAAGAAATTAATTGGCCAACTAATACTAATAGAAAAAATTAGCTGGGCATGATGGCGCATGCCTGTAGTCCCAGCTACTCGGGAGGCTGAGGCAGGAGGATCGTTTGAGCCCAGGATTTTGAGGTTGCTGCGAGCTAGGCTGACGCCACGGCACTCACTCTAGCCTGGGCAACAAAGCGAGACTCTGTCTCCAAAAAAACAGACAATTTGGTTGGTGAATGAATCAATCTAAAGACAAGAAAGACATGAGTCAATGCTCTGGTCTCGGGACAGTCTGACTCCCGCCCTCCAAGGACATAAGGACCAGGCAGGACCAGGCAGAATTTGCAGCTAACTAGTGGGGTGTGTGCAGAGCATTCACTGAGAGCCCTAGGGGTGATTTTGTCCACTCACTCATTCATCCATTCAATGCACACGTATTAAACCCCTTCTGTATACTACATTCCACAGTGGGCAGGGGAGTACCGAGATGGAGAACACAGTGGGGCAGATAGAAGCCTCCCCTGGACCCCGAACCCCCGAATCTTCACAGAGGCCCTGCCTGGTCTTATCGAAGAGAGCTGAATCCCATTTGGGTTAAAACACACCTACCTGTTCCCTGCCCAGGGCGTTTGTTTACTCACATCTCTTTAGACTCATTCCTTCACCCACCAAGCTGTCTTTGACCCCAATTCTGTGGCAGGACCCGAGGAGACATTGAAGCAAGCAGAAGCTCTTCCCACCCTCATGGAGTTGACAGTGGAGTGGGGGAGGTGGAAGTTAAATAAAATTCTTCCCAAATTATTACTGTTTTGATTATTATTATTATTTCAGGCATTCTGCGTAGAGGTGAATTGCCCTCCTCCTCAGTCCGTGGCACGATGACCTGGAAACAGGGGGCTCCCTGCCTGACCCGTGCACTCCGGATAATACCACGTTTCCCCGAAAATAAGACCTACCCATAAAATAAGCCCTAGCAGGATTTCTAAGCATCTGTGCAATAGAAGACCTACCCCGAATATAAGCCCTGGTGATGGGCGTGGCTACGCAGCGCATCTGCACACCCCATGCATGTCGTCGCAGAAGGGTGAAGAAGACAAGCACCCTTCTCATCTGCCCCACGAGAGCTCTGTTGCTCGACAGGAGAGATTGAGGCCAATGGCTGTAAAGGAAATAGAGTCGCAAGAAATTCAGGATGGAATTCGGGGTCTGGGGAGTTATGATGATGTTCTAGAAGAAGATGCCTTAACTATATTTGAATAAATGTAGATTGTACTTAAAAAAAAAAACACATCCCCTGAAAATAAGCCCTAGGGTGTCTTCTGGAGGAAAAATAAATATAAGACCCTGCCTTATTTTCGGGGAAACACGGTAGCAGCTAACACGTGGGGTCTCTGTTGCGTTTCTTCGCTTCATCCCATCATCAGAGTGACTGCAGAGATGACCATCAGCGTCTCTGCGGTTCAGAACTCAAACACTGAGGCACAGAAGGGGCCTCACCCTGAGAAGCACCGAGGTCCCTGTCACCTCCTGGGAGGCTGTCTCCACCCAGTCTTGGGAGGAGAGCACTTGGCCACTCTCTGCTCCCTCTGCCCGAAGTGCTGGGCTGCCTGTCACTCACCCGTGTGGTCACTTAGTTACCGTCCGTCTCCCCACCTGAATGCAACGTGAAAGGGACGCTTGTCCCTGAATCACCCCCTGCTGGGGACATCACAGATACAGACAAAAATAATCTGATTTAGGAAGAACCGAGTGAAATTGACTTGCATGAGCCCTTTAAAACTGTGCCATTCCTGGCAGCTCTCCCCGTTGCCGGAACGGTTGCTAGGCTCGTTCTGTCCACACCTGTGTTCCCACCTACCACATGCTGCTCAGTACATGTTTGCCCAGGGGATTAATGAACAAGTGAAATTATTTCACTGCCAAATTATATCCACATTGTTCTTTTTTTTTTTTTTTTTTGAGACAGAGCCTCACTTTGTTGCCCAGGCTAGAGTGAGTGCCATGGCGTCAGCCTAGCTCACAGCAACCTCAAACTCCTGGACTCAAGCAATCCTCCTGCCTCAGCCTCCCGAGTAGCTGGGACTACAGGCATGTGCCACCATGCCCGGCTAATTTTTTTCTATATATATTAGTTGCCCAATGAATTTCTTTCTATTTATAGTAGAGACTGGGGTCTCGCTCTTGCTCAGGTTGGTTTCGAACTCCTGACCTCGAGCAATCTGCCCGCCTCTGCCTCCCAGAGTGCTAGGATTACATCATCCACATTGTTCTAATCCCCTTCCCTCTTTCCCTCCCTATCTCCTTCCTTTCTTCCTGCTGTCACAACTTTACAGCCCAGTGAGGTAGACTTAACAGACAACACACCTCGCATACGTCATGTACAGTTGGCCCTCCATGTCCGAAGGTTCCACCTCTGCACATGCAACAAACTTCAGATCAAAAATATTAAAAAACAATAGAAAATAACAATAATACAAATATAATTAAAAATATAGGCCGGGTGAGGTGGGTCGCGCCTGTAATCCTAGCACTCTGGGAGGCCGAGGCAGGAAGGAAGATGGCTTGAGCTCAGGAGTTTGAAACCAGCCTGAGCAAGAGCGAGACCCTGTCTCTACTAAAAATAGAAAGAAACTAATTGGCCAACTAAAAATATATATAGAAAAAATTAGCCGGGCATGGTGGCGCATGCCCGTAGTCCCAGCTACTCGGGAGGCTGAAGCAGAAGCATCACTTGAGCCCAGGAGTTTGAGGTTGCTGTGAGCTAGGCTGATGCCAAGGCACTCTAGCCTGGGCAACAGAGTGAGACTCTGTCTCAAAAAAAAAAAAAAAACTATATATATACATATATATATATGCCAGGTATGGTGGTTCACACCTGTAATCCTAGCACCCTGGGAGGCCAATGCAGGAAGGAGGATGGCTTGAGCTCAGGAGTTCAAGACCAGCCTGAGCAAGACCCTATCTGTACTAAATATAGAAAAAAATTAGTCGGTGGTGCCGTGCACCTGTAGTCCCAGTTACTCGGGAGGCTGAGGCAGGAGGATCACTTGAGCCCAGGAGTTTGAGGTTGCTGCAAGCTAGGCTGACGCCATTAGACTCCAACCTGGGGGACAGAGGGAGACTCTGTCTCAAAAAATAAACAAACAAATAAATAATAATAATAAATATCAAAGGTATAAAAATATAAACATATTTATATTTAGTATATATAAAATATTTTTAATACATATGATTTGTGTAAATACATAAAATATAAAAATATTTTCTATAAATACATAAAAATGGATAATAAATGTATAAAAATAACACATTTTAAAATACAGTATAACAGTGATTTACATAGCGTTTCATTGTATTAGGTATTACAAATAATCTAGAGACAATTTACTGTATATGGCCGGACGAGGTCGCTCATGCCTGTAATCATAGCTCTCTGGGAGGCCAAGGAGGGAGGATTGAGGAGCTGTGGTGGTTCCACACCAGCCTGAGCAACAGTGAGACCCCGTCTCTATTTAATATTTATTCTTTTTTTTTTTTTTTTTTTGAGACGGAGTCTCACTTTATTGCCCAGGCTAGAGTGAGTGCCGTGGCATTAGCCTAGCTCACAGCAACCTCAAACTCCTGGGCTCAAGCAATCCTGCTGCCTCAGCCTCCCAAGCAACTGGGACTACAGGCATGCGCCACCATGCCCGGCTAATTTTTTTTTCTATATATATATTAGTTAGCCAATTAATTTCTTTCTATTTATAGTAGAGATGGGGGTCTCGCTCTTGCTCAGGCTGGTCTCGAACTCCTGAGCTCAAATGATCTGCCCACCTCGGCCTCCCAGAGAGCTAGGATTACAGGCGTGAGCCACCGCGCCCGGCCTAATATTTAGTCTTAAAAAATAAAATAAAATAAAGTATACAGAGGATGTGCATATTGCATTTTATATAAGGGATTTGAGCATCCTCAGATTTCGGTATCTGAGGGGGTCCTGAAATGAATCCCCCTGATACGAGTGGATTGTACACATTTTGAGAGGTTTGGACATACGCATACACCTTCGACACTATCACCACAATGAAGGTCATAGACCAGGGTGGGGAAACTTTCCATGTTGGAAGGCCACATTAATTTAGCTGTAATCAAATAAGACTACACTCAAGAAACTTCAATTAGGTATACTTAAATAAGTACATTATTTTGTAAAAATCTAGCTACTCTGTACTTAACCATTTCAAAAAATGAAGAGTATTTGTTAATTTTAAAGTTAACTAATTTTTTTTTTTTTTTTTGAGACAGAGTCTCATTTTGTTGCCCAGGCTAGACTGAGTGCCATGGCGTCAGCCTAGCTCACAGCAACTTCAAACTCCTGGGCTCAAGCAATCCTCCTGCCTCAGCCTCCCAAGTAGCTGGGACTACAGGCATGCGCCACCATGCCCGGCTAATTTCTTTTCTAGATATATTAGTTGGCCAATTAATTTCTTTCTATTTATAGTAGAGACGGGGTCTCAGTCTTGCTCAGGCTGGTTTCGAACTCCTGACCTCGAGGAATCCACCCGCCTCAGCCCCCCAGAATGCTAGCAAGGATTACAGGCGTGAGCCACCACGCTGGCCCTAACTAACCTTTTAATGACTTTGTTGTGTCTGCTTTTTGTGGGAAAGCATTTGAATATTTGGTTGCAACATGGAGGTCCCCAGTTTCAGTAGATCCTCCAGATGGGCATCTTTTCTTTTCTTTTTTTTTTTTTTGAGACAGAGTCTCACTCTGTTGCCCAGGCTAGAGTGAGTGCCTTGGGGTCAGCCGGTCAGCCTAGCTCACAGCAACCTCAATCTCCTGGGCTCAAATGATCTTCCTCCTCCGCCTCCCAAGTAGCTGGGACTACAGGCATGTGCCACCATGCCCGGCTAATTTTTTCTATATGTTTTTAGTTGGCCAATGAATTTCTTTCTGTTTTTAGTAGAGACGGGGTCTCGCTCTTGCTCAGGCTGGTCATGAACTCCTAACCTTGAGTGATCCTTCTGCCTCAGCCTCCCAGAGTGCTAGGATTATAGGCGTGAGCCACCGCGCACGGCCCAGATGGGCATCATTTGTGAACTTGAGGGCGTCTTGATTTGGGTGAGATAGGAAAAGGTTGATTCACAGCAATAAGTTGTTGCAAACTAAGAAAGCATTTTTCTGGCATGCTGCTGAAGGCTTGGGTATTCTACTGCATTTTTCCATATTTCAATTGGATCTTTCTTAGCATCAAACAATGACTATAAAATGTCATCTACTGAGAGCCCAATCAATTCCACCTGTAGTTCTTTTTTTTTTTTTAATGTATCTCCAAAGCATCCTTTATTGATGAGAGCAAGACCATGGCATTTATATCTATATATCTATATATCTATATATAAATGTTTGAGGATCTGGCAGGCAGCCATCCTGTTGCCCGCCCACCACCCCCAGCACTGATTTCCTGCCCCTGGCAAATGGAAGGGGGATGATTGCCCCACCGAGGCCACAAGGCCACATTCCCCTGCAAGACAGGGAGAAAGGGGCTTTACTGTAGCCACCCCCTGCCCATCAGAAATCAACAAGTATTTTCTCAAAGAAAAAAAAAATACAGAAACCAAAACATTTAAATATGAAACACCAAAGGGAACTGGGTAGGGAGAGACGAGAGAAAAGGAACTGGAGTTTCTCAGGAAGGGTCGGTCGCACATGTCCCCCTGCCCATTAATGGGCTTGAGGTCTGGGGGACGAGGCTCACACAGTGAGTTTGCAGTGACACAGCTCCTTGTAGATCTGCTGAGGAAGTTTGGGCATGTCCTGCTGAGTGAAGCTGAATGGCTGAGGCAGGGCCAGGTGCTTGCAGTACATTTTGAAGTAACCTTTCCAGCCCTGGTGGAAATCCAGTCGGTCTTTCTTCACAGCCTCTGCCTGTAGATACTTGGCAATATGCTTAGGGCAGCGGCCTGCGCTGTGAGTCAAACTAGGTGTTGGTGTCACCTCACATCAGCAGAGAGACCAAGTGCACCTCCAGGTGGATGGAGATTAGCAGTAGTTCTTTTTTTTTTTTTTTTTTTTTTGAGACAGAGTCTCGCCTTGTTGCCCAGGTTCACAGCAACCTCAAACTCCTGGGCTCAAGCAATCCTCCTGCCTCAGCCTCCCGAGTAGCTGGGACTACAGGCATGTGCCACCATGCCCGGCTAATTTTTTTCTATATATGTTAGTTGGCCAATTAATTTCTATTTATAGTAGAGACGGGGTCTCGCTCTTGCTCAGGCTGGTTTAGAACTCCTGACCCCAAGCAATCCGCCCGCCTCGGCCTCCCAAGTAGCTGGGACTAACAGGCATTCGACACCATGCCCGGCTAATTTTTTTCTATATATGTTAGTTGGCCAATTAATTTCTTTCTATTTATAGTAGAGACGGGGTCTCGTTCTTGCTTAGGCTGGTTTAGAACTCCTGACCTCGAGCAATCCTCCCGCCTCGGCCTCCCAGAGTGCTAGGATTACAGGCGTGAGCCACCGCGCCCAGCCAGCAGTAGCTCCTTATTGAAGATGTCCACGTTTTTGGTCCACCTTTTCACCCGGTCATAACCCTTGGTATGGAGTTTATCATAGAAGAAACTATTGAAGAAATGCACCTTTTCAGGCACCGTGTCCATAACCAGGTCTCCATACATGTTCATCACCTGGTCACTGAGCTAGTTCTGTCCATACAAGGTCCCCAAGTATGCACATGCCATGGTCTCCATGGTCAGCACATGCCAGTTATAGGCCACTCGAAAGCCCCTCACCATGGCATTGCCTGGCGTCCGCCGGTAGGACTGGATCAGCTGCAGCACCAGGCCCCTCCTGGAAGGCGTAGAGAACGCCTGCTGGAAAACGTCCTCCAATTTCTCTACCACCTCGTCAGTGCTGAGGGCGATGAGGCTACCATAAATTCAGAGGAATTCATCTAAGATGGTCTGCCCGCAGGTCACATCCTCCTCTCGCAGGTGCTATGCTGGCCAGCTTTCTCCCCAGGCCACTCTGCCTCTTCCGCAGTGCCCAAATCTGAGCCTTGAAAAAGCTCCTGGGCCACATGATCCCTGATGCTGCGTACATTGCTTACGAGGATGCTGGCATCGGGGGGGGGGGGGGGGGGGGGGGGAGGCCAGGGTGCGCTCCCCTTCTGGCCCAGATGGTCCCCCAAAGCCATTGGGCAGAGTACACGAGAGGAGGCCCGAGTCAGGGTCCAGAGGAGATTTTGGAGTCCACCTTAGGCCATCTTCCTCCATGGGGGGCCCAGAGGGCACTGGTGGAGACCTCTCGCCCCATCCTCAGCCATGAGAACACCTAGCAGACCCAGCCGGGGTGGAGCTGGTCCCCGGGGGCAGTCAAAACGACAGCAGGGTGATGGCACCTGTGGCGTCGCACCCCCTTCCTGGGGTGAAAGGTGGTTCTGGGCTGTGCAAGGCTCCACCGCCCGCCCCGCTGGCGCCCCCAGAGCTTCCAGTGGAATGTCAGCAGGTGCTTTTTGAGTACGACAGCATCTGGAAGGCTCTCCTAGCTCGCTGTGAGCAGGTTTTTCGATGAGTGGGGCGGGGAGGGCGAGGCCGCTGGGAGGTTCCCAACTGACCCCATCTGGGGGGCAGCCTCCCAGCTGCCACTTCCTCCTCCTCATCTTCATCCTCCTCCTCCTCTTCCTCCTCTTCACTAGCTGAGGCATCGAAAGAGGGTCGAGGGACAGGGAGGCGTCTGGCTGGCACTGTGGTCCCTGACCCAGGATCTGGCCCAAAGCCTCCACCTGACTTGAGTCGGGGTTTGCAGGGGTGGGGGCCAACCAAGACGCTCCCTCCTGGGGCTTGAGTAAGCTGGGGCTATGCCAGGTCCAGGAGGCTCAGGGCCCCAAGACCCAGTCCCTCGTAGAGTCTCTTTCATCTTCCAGTACCCGGGAGCAGGGAAGCCAGGCGGACAGGCCGGAGGGCGGGCGTCTCCGGCCTCAAGCTTCCCGGCTCATCTCTCCGGCGTTGGCAGCGGCGGCGCGCCCATCCTGCTGTCTTCAGGCACAGCCTCTCAATTCAGGATTCCCACCCTTCTGGGCTGCCTGCCGCACCTCGGCCGCCTCTTGCTCTGCTTCAGCCTCTACCACCACCACCACCACCTTCACCTCCACCACCACCACCACCCCCACCTCCACTACCACCACCACCATCACCACCTCCACCACCACCACCACCACCTCCACCACCACCACCACCACCTCCACCACCACCACCACCACCTCCA
>VSMD01082213.1:0-36176 GCA_008750895.1 Mirza zaza
ATTTGGTTAGCTAAGATTTTGTTGAAAATTTTTGCATCTATATTCATTAGGGATATTGGTCTGTAGTTTTCTTTTTTTGTTGCATCCTTTCCTGGTTTTGGTATCAGAGTAATATTCGCTTCATAAAAGGTGTCAGGGAGGTTTCCGTTCTTCTCGATGTTGTGGAATAGTTTCTGCAAGATAGGTACTAGTTCTTCTTTGTAAGTGTGGTAAAATTCGGGTGTGAAACCATCTGGACCGGGACTTTTCTTTTTAGGGAGATTTTTAACTGCTGTTTCTATTTCAGCTGTTGAGATTGGTCTGTTCAGGGAATCAATTTCTTCCTGGTTGAGCCTAGGGAGGCTGTGTGTTTCTAGAAATTTGTCCATTTCCTCCACATTTTCCAATTTGTGTGAATAAAGTAGAAATTAATGGTAATTTTCATGTAGCCACCTTTGGGAATTACTGAGTTAAATGAAACATTGTTCTAGTGCATTTGTCAGCAAACTCCTGCAAAGAGTCAGATAGATAATATTTTAAGCTTTGCAGGCCATACAGTCTCTATCTCTGTCTCAATTACTCGAATCTGTCATTATATCATGAAAGCAGTCATAGACAATACATCAATGATTGGGTGCGGTTGTGCTCTAATAAAACTTTACTTACCTGCAACCATGGTCAAGAGAAATTAATGTCCTTTGGGAAGTTCTGCTTCAACATTATTGCTTATAAATGTGCTATTCATAAAAATTTCATGCCGAGTATGATATTGTAATCATTGACAGGCATCTACAATCATAACATTAATTTATCCCTCAAAATGCCTGCATAAACTGGCTTTGTCAGCTGAAGCCAGAAGAAAAGGGGCTCTAACTGAAGAAGTCAAGGAAATTAAATTGAAGAATTAGATCTACGGACTTATTTGATATAAGAAAATTATCTAGTTTAAATTACCTGAGTTGTAGCAACAAAGAAAGAACACCATGTCTTTTGGACAAAATGAGGTGCTGCTGTGAACAGATTAAAGCCTATCTGGCTATTCACAATATTATTAGCTTCTGATAATTAGAGATGGTAGGGTGAGTATGCCTATCCCAACAACTTCACTACCAGGTGGTATATAACAGTGATTACAAGTCTTAGCCTGAATTCTGTAATGAGACAGATATCACTAGGAAGCAGGCAGAAAAACCAGTATAGTATAGTTTTAGACATTCCAACAAGCACATTTCATGAAAGGTTCATTCTGAGGCGATACTACCAATATTCTGGTGGCATACTTAGCCAATTTTCTAGGTGGAACAGTAGAAAAGTTTTCTCTTACATGGAAAACAAACGCATTCCGGGTGCTTGCTCTTCATAGGTGTTATACTGAGATAAGTGTTGCCAGATTCTTATATTTTGTTCATGTCAGGGGAGAGATACCTGTTTAATCTTTCTCGAAAATGACTATTTTCCCCATAAATGGTTTAATTTCTTTCTAACAGTCCTTATGCAAAATAATGAACACTTGGGTGTGTATTTGGATAAGATTTTAAAAACACTTGCCATAGTCACGTAAGAGGACTGGATTCCTGATTAGGGTCCTTCAAACACTAATCTCTCCTGGAGTATGTATTTCTGATTAGGATACTTCAAATAAAAACTAACTCACTCTAGGTTACACATTTAAGGCTATCTTACGTACCCACGTAAGTTATTAGGTTTATACTGATTATTTTTTGCTCATTTCATTATTTTTCATTAAGGTATAAACTCTATACACTAACATTTGTCAATTTTAAATGAACAATTTAACAAGTTTGACAAATGTATATAGTAGTATAACAACCACCACAGTGATAATATAAACCATATCCTTTACCTCAGAATATTCACTTATGCTGCCATGTAGTCAATATCTCAGTTTTTAAGCTAATATATATTTATGATTTTTATATATTCCTGATGTATTACTCTTTCATCATTACAAAGTTTCTACCTTTGGTTTTATTAATATTCTTTGTCTTGAAGTTTATTTTGTCCAATATTAATGTAGCCACTCTAGCTGTCTTATGCCTAGTAACATCAGGATATATTTTCAGCCTTTTACTTAGTCTACATGAATCTTATCTTTATATTTTATATTTATATTTTATATTCAACCTGACAATCCCTGCCATTTTACTGGGAAGTTTAGTCTATCTGTTTACATTGAATGTAACTGTTGATATGGTTGTATTTTGCCTTGCAATTTACTATTTGGTTTTTTCTTGTTTTATGTCTTTTTGTTCCTCTGTTCTTTCTTTCATACTTTCTTTCTGTTCCTCTGTTCTTTTCTTTCACATACATTAAATATATTTTTATTATTTTATTTTAATTCTTCTATTGGCATTATAGCTATATTTCTTTGCAATAATTTTAGTTGTTGCTCTAGGGTTTAAAAAATGTACCTTAAACTTAACACAGTCTATTTAGATTTAATATAGAATTACTTCAGGTAAAATATAGAAACCTTACAAAAGTACATTTCCATTCCTTCCTTTTTTAGTGCTGTTACTGATACACATGCACACATACATACACCACACACATTTACACATATTACATCTACATATATTACATTATAAGCCCATCAATACAGCATTATAATTTTTGCTTTAAAAATCATATGTCTGTTAAAGAAGTTAAAAGGAGAAAATATTCATATTTACACACTTAACATTTCTGGTGCTCTTCCTTCTTTCTTATATATTGGAATTGCCATCTAGTGTCATTTCCTTTTAGATGGAATAAGTTTCTTTAGCATTTTTTTGAGACAGAGTCTCACTCTGTTACCCACTCTGCGGTGGCACAATCATAGCTCACTGCAGCCTCAAACTCCTGGGCTCAAGCAACCCTCCTGCCTCAGCCTCCCAAGTAGCTGACACTACAGGTGCCTGCTACTATGCTCCGCTAATTTTTCTTACTTTTTGTAGAGATGGGGTCTCACTATGTTGACCAGGCTGGTCTTGAACTCCTGGCCTCAAGTGATCCTCCTGCCTTGGCATCCCAAAGTACTGTGATTACAGGCATGAGCCATCATGCCTAGCCTCTTTAGCATTTTATATAGTAGTGTAGGTCTGCTGGTAATGAACTCACTCAGTTTTTGTTCTTCTGAAAATGTCTTAATTTCCCCTTCATTTTGGAAAATATCTACCCTGGATATAGAATTCTTGATTGACAGGTTGTTTCCCCCCTTCAACACTTTGATTGTATAGTTCTAATGGTTTCTATAATTCTGCATGAGAAGTAATCTGCTCATCTTATATCTGTAACTCTGTCTGAAATGTCTTTTTTCTAGCTGCTTTAAAGCTTTTTTATAGTCTTAGGCTTTCTGCTACTTGATCATGGTGTGTCTAGGAGTCGTTTTCCTTGTGTTCTCTTTGATTGAAGTTTGTCGAAATTCTTGGGTTTCCCTAGAATTATAATTACACTTTTATTGAACTGCTTCATGTTGCCCATAGGTCCCTCAGGTTAAATTTATTATTTTTAATCTTTTTTCCCTGTTCTTTAGATTTAGTAATTTATTTCCAAGTTCATGAATTCTATCTTCTGATACTCTAATCTGATATTCTGAGTTCATCTAGTGAGGTTTAATTTGAGCTCTAGAGTTTTATTTTTAAAAATAATTTATATTTCTCTATTGAGATTCCCTATTTGTTTGCTCACTGATACATATTTTCCTTTAATTTTTGCTTTAAATACCTCTTTGAATATGTTTATATTATCTCTTTTGGAGTCTTTGTGTGAAAAATTCAACATCTGGACACTCTTGGAGTCAGTTTCTACTGGCTTCCTTCTTTTCCTGAGTATAAGTTATACTTTATTGCTCCTTTACATGTCTAGTGATTTTTGGTTGTAAACTAAGTATTGTAGATAATATATTGTAGCAATTCTGTGTCATGTTATTCTGAAGATTGTTATTTTATTTTCTAGTATTCAGTTAATTTGTCTGGATTCAACCTGGAAACCTTATCTCCCATATGGTATGAGATGCTGATGTCTATGATCTGTTCTTATGCCATCCCATTGCTGATTTTTTAGGTTGGGTCCCTGTGAGTCTCTTTAGTTCCTATAAAATTTGATAATTGGCCAAGGATTTAGGCAGAAGTGAACCTCATCCTCCTTGTAGCATCCTTGATTGCAGGGATTTTCCTTTAATTTTCTTGTTTCCAGCAAATCTGCCAACTTTGGTGTTCATAGTCTGACAATTCAAGCCCATTAGGCTTCAGCTTTAGGTCACCCAAAATGTGCCCAATTAAGGAAAACATCAAGCACAAAGATTTTGCTTCAATATCTCTATATTTTCAGTGTAGAGGCCCTACATTCTCTTTGTGTTTTTCACTACGCCCCCTAGGGTCTTCACAGATATGTGTAGTTTAGCTGTTAGCCAGGAATTTGGGCAGTTTATGGTCTGAATTTAGGTCTCTCTGCTTCAGCAGTTCTTGCATTGCCATGTTTTGTTTTACTCTTCTAATTTCTAGCTACTTTCTAACTCTGCTCTCTGACACCTTTAGCAGGTAAGTATGTAGTTTTTTTCACTGCAGTTTTTCACAGCTATAGCTGTAGGGGTTGAGCAGCATCCTTGGGCCAGTGTATTAGCTTTCCATTGCTGGACAAAATTATTCTCCAAATAAGCAGCTTAACACAACAATTTTTGTGGTTAAGTCAAAAGTGCCTTAGGTGGGTGCTTTTGGCTCAATGTTGCTCACAGTGTTGCAGTCAAGGTGTCAGCTGGGGCTGTCATCTAAAGGCCTGACTGTGGCTGGAGGACTCACTTCCAAATGGCTCACTTACAAGGCTGCTGGCAGGAAGCCTTGGTTCCCCATGGCTGCTGGCAAGAGGCTTTAGTTCCTCATCATGTGGGTCTCTTAATAGGGATGCTGGCTTCTCCCAGAGTGAGTGATTCAACAGAGTGCAACGAGGATACTGCAGTGCCTATTTTGATTTAGTATTCCAAGTTCCAAACCTTCTCTTTGTTAGATTCTTTTTTTAAGAAGTGAGTCACTAAGTCTAGCCCATATTCAAGGGGACAGGGATTAAGTTCTACCTCTTGAAGGGAAGATATCAAAAAATTTGTGGAAATATTTTAAAACCACCACAGACCAGTAAGCTTCAAATCTCCATTCCTTGCTTTTACCAGATGAAGTTTTCCAAGATTAAACTTTCTTCTCAATTCTCTCTGCTTTTGGGTACTTCATTGTGCCTTGAAATAGTTGTTTTTTAAAATTGTATGCAGTTTTTCTAATTATTGTCTGTGGGGAATTTGTGCAATCTTTTCACTTCTCTATTACTACAGGAAATTCTCCCATACTGAATTATTATAATGTATGATAGAGATAATATAAAGGGCAGCCTGATCTTTGCCACCACAAGAGGAAGGAATCTAGCTATTTTCTGTAGACTTGTGGTGCCAAGGTTAATCAGACTCAGGGTACAGCTCAGAGTTGAGAAAAGAGCAGAATATACCCCAAATCTGTAAGCAAAAGTAGCATTAGGAGATCAATCAGGTTAAACCACAAATTTTGAATTAGAATCCAACAGCTTAAGGAACCAGATCAGAAGCATGGTATGGTAGAGTCAAGTTTACCCAGACAAAGATAAATAGGCTAAGAATACCCATGGTAAGAGCCAGGTTGGGAAGAGAGTGTTTTTTATGAGTTGTGAATCCTAGACTGGAGTCACTCAGCTGTAGAGGCACGCATCTAGGAGGCAGCATGGAGAGGGCCTGGGATCCTTTAATATCAGTCCTGTCTTGGTGCCATGCTCTTTTTTTCCTGACCCTATGGTGTAAGTTAATCTCTGTGGCTGCTTCCTTTAAGGTTCTTGGCACTAGCATTTTGAATCTCAAAACAAATCAGTTGTTTGAATCTACTCACTTCAGTAAGTACTAGGCTGAAGATAGTTTTTTTTTTTTTAAATATCATTGATATTTATATAAAACATTGTTAGATGACC
Source organism: Mirza zaza (assembly GCA_008750895.1). Lineage (NCBI taxonomy): Eukaryota > Metazoa > Chordata > Mammalia > Primates > Cheirogaleidae > Mirza > Mirza zaza. The sequence continues at coordinate 5,959 of VSMD01082213.1, forward strand.
TAATATTTTCATGTCCAGAATACAGCCATGTTCAATAGCTTTAGTAGAACAATAATAATAGTGACTATGAAGTGCTGGGTATTTTTGAAGCACCCTATTATGTTCATCCAGCCTACTAAAAACATTGCACACTTCTACAAAAATGACAACTGGGAAGCCATACATCATGAAGCACAAACCTCAGATACACAGCAGAGACAACTGGGAACACAATACTAAGCACTTTTCCCACATACTTAAAACCAGCTAATCAACAGTTTACTTAGGTTTCCTAATAGAAGATTGAGACAATTTGCAATTTTGGCTTTAAAAATCCTGTCCCATTTCTATCGCTCTAGCCTAAATTCACAGAATATGACATCTGTGTAAGATTAAATTCTTTGCTTAACAATAAAACCTTTCACTCAGCACTCAGTCTTTGGCCTTTGAGTTTTTATTTTCTCTTTAACATATCCTAAGCTCTTTCTAAATCATAACGCATTTAATATTCACAGCAGCCTTGTGATATAGGTATCCCGTACAATTATTAACCCAGATGAGAAAATCAAAATTTAGAGAATTTAAATTACTTGCCTAAGTGACGAATTTGGGATTTCAAATCCAGGAAAACTGGCTCCAGAGACTGTGTGCTTATCCATAACACCAAACTCTCATAACTACTGAAGAATTTGAGCAAATCCACTTCAGAACCCTGAGACATTACATTGATAGAGCAAATTTGCACTACTGCATCAATACTTTCAAGCTCGTATCGAAACATAAACATTAAACAAATTTTCCTTATGATTGGAAGAACACTGTGTTCTCTCACTTTTGTTTTTGATTCTAGGTATTTTGGAATTTACGGATTAGGATGGCTTTTGATTTCGTGTATAGGAAAGCCATCTAACTTGCTTTGTGCCATGTGACTTATACTACAAAGACCTGATATTTCTTCACTCTCTCTGGCAGAGCCCTTTTCCTCCAAATTCATATGTAGATGTGACAGTAGCTGCTGTCTGGAGCCAAAGGAACACATAATTGAGTTGTGGATGTGTTATTGTTCTATGTTCATATTATCTGAGGAGAGACAATGGTCCTAGAGTGGTTGGAGAGGTTGTGAGCCTCAGGTGGTACAAAGGGCTGGGGGAGGGGAAAAGCTGTCAAAGGAATTGGGCCTGGAGAGAATAATTAAGTTAGGTCTTGAAGCTGCTCATGGATTAAGTGGACTGTGGGACTGAAGCAGCTGCCAGAGTTGAGAGGAGAAAGAGATTGGTTCCTGGTTACTGGGCAGAGGAGGGTCTAGGTCACAGAATTTCTGCAGGCATAGTCCAGGGAACCCTGCTGACTTGGGATTTACAAAGCTTAAAGGAGAGCAGTCTCAGCTTGCAGGTGAGTGCAGGCCTGGCCCCAGAATAGATAAAGCCTCTGCTTTTTCAAGCATTTAGGTATCGGAGAAAACTGGCACACCCAGTAGAGGGGGAATACTATGAATGAGCAATAAAGGGAACTAATCTAAAGGGTCAGAGGATGGGCAGTAGCATATAAGGATGGTGAAACAGAGATGGTCTAAAAGAGATTAAGGAGCAGTTTTACCCCAGGATTGCACTGAAGTGGAAGAAAAATAGCAAACACCTTTTAACTGACCATGAATGTGCTGTATTGCAGTCAATGGTGTGGAGCAAGGAAACTACTACAGAAATGAATGTCAAGGGGTGGGCTTTAGAGGCAAAATGGTGCTTTGTCTTCTTCATGGTGGTAGTACAATGTTACCCAGATGCAGTGGGGGGTGGTGGTGATCTTTGGAGGCTGTTCTTTCTAGAATTTTTTTTTTTTTTTTTTTTTGAGACAGAGTCTCACTTTATTGCCCAGGCTAGAGTGAGTGCCGTGGCGTCAGCCTAGCTCACAGCAACCTCAAACTCCTGGGCTCAAGCAATCCTGCTGCTTCAGCCTCCCAAGTAGCTGGGACTACAGGCATGCGCCACCATGCCCGGCTAATTTTTTCTATATATATTAGTTGGCCAATTAATTTCTTTCTATTTATAGTAGAGATGGGGTCTCGCTCTTGCTCAGGCTGGTCTCGAACTCCTGAGCTCAAATGATCCGCCCACCTCGGCCTCCCAGAGAGCTAGGATTACAGGCGTGAGCCACCGCGCCCGGCCTATGTTCTTTCTAGAATTATGTCCTATTAAATCTCTCCTCTGTTTCCTTTGAGAACCTTCACTATTCCGTGTCCTATTTGAGATGACCACATCATAGGTTTTTGTCCTTCTGCTTGCTCCCTATCAGTCTTGGTAATTTACCAAGACTGGTAAATTTACCTCAGCCCTGGTAATTTACCTCTTGTTGAACCGACTTGTCCCAGACTGGTTGAATTTTGTTTTAACCTCATGTTTTAGATATGCTTGAATCTTCTTGCTGGTTAGTTCAATTAATTAGCATTTGATTTCTAATAAAAATAAGGCCTAATATTTGTGTATGCTTTAAATTTGTCAAGATGACCTTGTATATGATATTTCATTTGGTCCCCCAAACAACCTGTGACATAGGGCAGCAAGTGCTGGCTAAAATAGATGGCATGCTCAGTTGGAGTAATCAACTGGAATTTAACCACTTCGGTATGAGCATCGATTATAGCTGACAGCTGTGATATGACTTTTCTAATTTTCATTTACCAAAATAAAATTGTGAACATTTAAAAATAACGTAATGAAAACACATATGTATATGTTACCTATTCTGATTTACACTAAAAATAAAGCTGCCTGTAAAGTAAAAGAAGCTTTCAGTGCTTTCAAGCTTTCCTCATCACACAAGAGCAAAACGGATTCATTGTCAATGCACAGCACACACTATCGTGCGGGCTATGAGTGCCAGCTGTGGGCAAGGTTTCGCGGCTGGTGAGCGCCATACCGAAGAGGTTAATAAAGGGACTTTTACACAAGTGTGGCAAAGATTAAACCAAAAGTGATGTTGAAGCACACTTAGGTGGTAGCCATTGCGACTCATAAGCTTCTAGACCCCTAGGCCTGAAGGGGCAAGGGAAGAGAATAGAAAATGTAACTCTTTGGGAAGAGCCATTAGATAAGTGGTAAAGGGATCCTTCTTCTAGGCAAAGGGATATAGCCAACCTTCCCTGACTTTATTCTCTTTATGACCTCTAACCTCCTGCTAGTGCCTCCCATTAAATGAACTCAGCTGGAAGCAAGAAATCAAGGAAGCCTATTGATACAGCCCATACAGGTTAGCTTCCTGGTCACGAAGCAGAGTGGAGAAGTAAAAAGTAAATATCTGAAGGGTCAAATGAAAGATTAGCACACGTAGTTCAGCCCTATATTATTAATTCTGTTTTACCATTTTGGAGTAAATAGAGACCCAGTGAGATGAAATGATTGGTCATAATTAAATCCAAAGATCTGGCTCCTCTTATGAAAGTATCTCCCATATTTTTTCAAAAAGTCTGTTATCTTTTTAGCCAATGGAGGACTAGAGGCTCCCTAAGGGCATCAATGATTGATAAATTTTTATAGACTAAGGGAGATCATAAATATAGAAAATAATTAATTTTACTAGCCTTTTATTAAATAACTAGATGAAATATTAATTTTTATTTTTAAATTTATCTGCTTTGCAATACACATTATTTGCTTTTATATCAGCAGTAATCCTTATATTCATAATGCCAGCACAGAATTACAAAGTAAGATCTTATTTGTGGCTTAAGTGGTAAATGGACAATTAGAATGCATGGTACACTTGGAGAATACTTTGCTAATGTTTATGCTTACCTTCAATCAGTATTGCCTCTTCCTTCAGGGTTCACTTAATTATGCTGTGAAAAAAAAAAGGAATTCTATTTTCTGCATTAATGAATACTGCATTCTAAGCCAGAACATACACCATTCCATTGTTGTAAAACCATTTGCTTCTTGTTTCTGAAATATCATTAAAGGCAACGTTGGTCTTCTTCCAGCTAATTAGGAAATCTGTGTATCTATTCATTTCATTGATGAGATCTAGAAAAATATTTTGGAAGATTCAGGAGGTCCTTTGGTGCCATTCCTTTGAGGCATGGTGTAATATAAATAATCATTTATAATGAAAATAATCATGATCAAAGTCATGTTTCTTTGAAATTGAAAGGACAGCATGTTCCAATACTTTGAACAATCTGGTTTAGGAAATTCAAGTCTCTTTCTCAGATACTGGAGGCATTTTCCCTTCACACAAAAACAGTTTCTGTTGAGATTTAAAGGGTGGCTTCAGCCACGCACAGTGACTCACGCCTGTACTCCTAGCACTCTGTTAGGCTGAGAAGGGAGGATTGCTTGAGCTTAGGAGTTTGAGACCAGCCTGAGAAAGAGCAAGACCCAGTCTCTGCTAAAAATAGAAAAATTATCTGAGTGTGGTTGCATGTGTCGGTAGTCCCAGCTACTCAGGAGACTGAGGCAGGAAGATGGCTTGAACCCAGGAATTTGGGGTTGCAGTGAGCTATGATGAGGCTGTTGCACTCTAACTGGGCAATAGAGAGAGACTCTGTCTCAAAACAAAAATATAGGCTTCAGCATATGTATCCTCTGGACATAATCCAAACTCATTTGCATATGTTATATATGTAAATAAGTATTGATTGTGATGTCCTTCCTATACAGAGGTGACACTACTGAACCAAAGTCACTCAGGCATGTTTTTAGAGATGTGCTCTAAATAGCAGCATAGGTTTCTACCATTTATTCCACACACCCTCCCTCTGTTCTCTCTGTGGTCAACGGTGCACAAGGCCAGGTGGCTCCAATTAATAAGTATCTGATCTAGGTTTTAGTGGTATAATACTCTAACTGATCTTACTTCTAGGTCCGATACAATCTATTTCTGAAGAATTTTCAACAAGTTTTGGACATTAAAGTGAGGAGCAAGGATCAGAAGAGTTGAAAATTAGACTGAAAATACAGGATAGAAGAATAAAAAGAAATGGATTGATCACTAAACTGAGCCAGTGGGTCACATGTAAGCAAAGTAACAGTCTGGAAGCTACCAGCGAATTCTTCAGAATAGTGGTAAATTCATGTACTAAAGGAAAGACTAAATATGTGGGTCACATCTGAGTAGAAAAACCAGAGTTGGAGCATGCAAAGAATAAAGGTTAGAACCAATGAAGAGGCAGAGCCAGGTATAGAGAAAAGAACCAGTAGGATGAAGGCATCCAAAGGTAGAAGAAGACTGGAAGTCTGAAATCCAGGGAACCTGAAACCAGAAGATCTGTAGAAACTGAATGAAAAAAAGTTAGTAAAGGACAGAGATAAAATATCAGTAACAAGAAAGGCCCTCAATCTAAATCAGTTTTGTTGTCCCTAATCTGTAACTTTGATATAAGTTCCTATTGGATGGTATACAGTTAGAGGACCCAGTGAACTTCACAAACCCTGGCCTAGCCACTTTTTCTCTTTATAAGACCTCTAAGATATATATATATATATATATATATATATATATATATATATATGCAAGCCAAAGCATCTATATATTGTTACCTTGAATTTGAGCCCTATATCCCAGTCCAAAAGTCAAGTGAGCATGGTTGGAGCCCATGAGGCATTTATTTCCTTTTTCTTATTCTAGAATGTTAAGTGGCCCTGTTCTCTAAACACTCAATCATATCTTAGAACTTTATTTTTCAAATGAAACATTAAGCCATGATGGCCAGTTTAGGGGAAATAGCAAAATATTGAGGCATTTCTTTCAGTCACGATCATATTTGTTCATCTTCCTAAGATTATGTACACTAGAAAACCAGACCCAATTAGTGCCCAGGAATCTGATCAATCATATCATCATTGATCTTCTTTGGGGGGAGAATGTCTTACTCTGCTTGTGCTGCTATAACAGAATGCCTAAGACTGGATAATTTATAAAGAACAGAAATTTATTCTCTCACAGTTCTGGAGGCTGGGAATTCCTAGATCAAGGCACTAGATTAGGGCCCTATTTCTCTGCTTCCAAGATGGTACCTCAAATGCTGTATCCTCTGGAGGAGAGGAATGTTGTGTCTTCACATAGCAAAAGAGCAGGAGAGAGAAAACCCATTCCTGAAAACCCTTTTCATAGTGGCATTAATCCATTCAAGAGGGTAGAACTTTCAGGATCTAAACACCTTCCATTCGGCCCTACTTTCTAATACTGTTACATTGGGGATTAAGTTTCTAACAAAGGAGTTTTGCAGGAGACAAAACCATTCAAAACACAGTAGGGGGTGGAGTGGGATAATAATGGGTGGAAGAAAAAAAATATTGGTTTTGAACTCATTTCCTTAGAGGTTAGTTCACATTGCTATAGTGATGGAAAGCATGGCATCTGGTCATAGATTTGGGCTCTCTGCTGCCTAGTGGCTGTGTGACATAGGAAGTCAGTTAAACCCTCGGAACTTCAATTTACTTATCTGTACTATGGGGATACTACCACTATCTATTTAAAAAAGATGATGCAAATATAAAATAAGATAATACATTTATATAAATACATACATATACATGTACATACACACAAATGTATTTGTGTTTGTAAACACTAAAGTGACATAGTAACAGGCTCTTTCAGAGCAATTTCTCTTTGCCTGGACAAAGAAGAAATAAAGTTGGGAATGAGGCACTTCACTTCATAAAATTTTGGGGTAAAACATGATACTGAAGGAAGTCTTTAGCCTTGACCAATATGAAAAATGGGACCAGATTTACTCTCTGGCCTGAAACAGCTTTTAAACCACGCAAAAAACAATGATTTTTTTTCAAGAAAGTGAACATCAGACAATGAAGAACACCGATCCCTGTATCACAAGACACAAGACACAAATTAGAGGAGCCGTATAATTGTCCCAGCTTACTTCCTGAAGAAAATTTCTAGGCTGTGACACAGGTATTAGGGAAACGTCCAGTTTGCCACACAGCTTGAATAATTCCTGAATTCCTTGAATAATTCCCACTGGCCAGAATGGACAAACTCTTAATTCATGGGATATTTTATAGAATACTCAGAAGAATTTCTAATAGTTGGAAAAAATTAGTCTTAGACTAGACACTGCTATGGTTCTGCCTAAAAAGTGTTAAAAGCAAGATCCATATGCAAAAAAAAGGTGATTTGTACCTCACACCATGTACAAAAATTGACTTAAGATGGATTATAGGCCTACATATAATACCTAAAGCTATAATACTTTGTGTCTTTGTGAATTGGGATTAGGCCAGAATTTCTCCAAATATGATGCCAAGAGTGAGATAAAATAAATAACTGATAAATTGGACTTCATCAAAATTAATAACTTCTGCTCTTTGAAACGCACTTATGAGAATGAGAATACAAACCACAGATTGGGAGAAAATGTTTAAAAATCACATAATTTGCTAGAAGACTTGTATCCAGATTATATAAATAATTCTCAAAGCTCAATAGAAAACAATCAAATTTTTAAAAGAATAACAACAGATTTTAAAAGATGTTTCATCAAAGAAGATATATGGATGTCAATAAGCCTATGAAAAATGCTCGATATTATAGTCATTAAGGAAATACAAATCAAAACCACATTAGGGGCCACTACACCTATGAGAATGTCTAAAATTAAGACCATATATTGCAGGATGTAGAATAACTGGAAAAACCAGACATTGCTGGTGGGGATATAAAATGGTATGACTACATTGGAAACAGTTTTTTAAAAAGTTAAACATACACCTACTTTACCACTCAACCATTTTACACCTAAGTATTAAACCGAGAGAAATGAAAGCCTGTGTTCACACAAAGACATTTACATGAATGTTCATAGCAGTTGTATTTTTAGTAGGCAAGAATGATAATGACCTAAATGTCCATCAAAAGGTGAAAGGACAAATTATGGTATATCCATACAATGGAATTCTCAGCAAGAAAAAAGAATTAGCTATTGATTAATGCAACAATGTAGATGAATTGCAAAATAATTTTTCTGAAAGATGCCAGAAGGCAAAAAGATATTGTATGATTCCATTTATACAAAATTCTAGAAAATACAAACTAATCTATAGTGAAAAAAGCAGATCAGTAGGTATCTGGGGTTAGGGAGGAATGTGGGGAGGAGTGACAGGGAAAGAATATAAAGGGCAAACTTTAGGGGGTGATTGAAATGTTTGTTACTTTATGGTGATAATGGTTTCTTGAGTGTATACATATTCCAGAATATATCAAATTGTGAGTTCTGAGGATTGTCCTCTCTTAGCTTTTTGGGTGGTTGTGTCCCAAACCTCTTAAGATGGGTTTCTTTTCAAGTACTCAGAAGAAACTTAAGGGGGATCCCCTGCATATTCCTGGAGCTCTCTTTCAGTGCAGCTCTCTTTTCTCTGGTGCTCTGCTCTGTGAACTCTAGTCATCTTGGCCTCTCTGGAATCCCAGTTTTATCTACTGAACTTGGGGCAACCATCAGACTCTTCTTGGGTTCCCCTTTCTTGCATCCTGGACTGTGAACTTTATTCAGACAGTAAGCTATGGCCGTCATAGGGCTCACCTTGTTACTGTCTCTCAGGGGTAACCGTTTTTTGTTGCCTGATATAAAGTGCCTTGAAAACTATTGTTTCATGCATTTCATCTTTAATTGTGATAAAATATACATAACATAAATTTTAACATCTTAATCATTTGTAAATGTATAGTTTAGTAGTGTTAAGTGCATTCACATTGTGTAACAAAGCTCTAGAAGTCTTTTCATCTTGCAAAGCTGCAACTCTATACTCATAAACGATAATTCTCCATTCCCCTTCTCTACTTTCTTCCTCTATCAATTTGACTACTGTAAGTACCTCATATAAGTGAAATCGTATATATGTGTTGTTTTGTGACTGGCTTCTTTCACTTAACATAATGTCCTCTTAGCATAATGTCCATAATGTTGTAGCATATGTCCAAATTTTCTTCCTAAGGCTGAACAATATTCCACTGTATGTATATACTGTATTATTCTCATCCATTCATCCACATCCATCTATAGATATTTTAGTGGCTTCCATCTTTTGACTTTTGTGAATAATGCTGCTACAAATGAACATGGGTATACATATGTCTTTGAGATGCTGCTTTCAATTCTTTTGGATGTATACCCCCAAATAGAATTTCTGTATCATATGATTATATTTTTAATTTTTTGAGGAACTGACATACTATTTTCTATAGCACTGCACCATTTTACATTCCCACTAACAATGGACAAGGGTTCCAATTTTTCCACATCCTCAACTCTTGTTTTATTATTTGTTTTTTGTTTGATAGTAGCCATCCTAATGTGTACAAGGTGATAGATATCTCCTTGTTATTTTGATTTGCATTTCCTTAATGATTAGTGATGTTTATGTGCTTGTTGGCCATTTGTATATCTTTTTTAGAGAAATGTCTATTCAAGTCTTTGGCCCATTTTTTAATTGGGTTATTTTGTTATTGTAGTTGTTATTGTTGACTTGTAGGGATTATTTACATATTCTGGATATTAACCCCTTATTAGATATATGATTTGTAAATATTTTCTCCTATTCAGTAAGCTGTTTTATGTTTCATATATTGTCCTATTTTTTTAGTTGTTTTTTAGGGTAAGTTCGGTCTCTGTTACTCTATTTTAGCTGGAAACAGAAGTTACATGCCACTCCACAAAAACTACCCTTGTGTGATCACCAGTGTCTTCCACATTGCCAAATCCATGTCAGTTCTCCATCTTCATCTTACTTGACCTAGAAGCAGTAATTGAGTTAATTGATCATTCTTTCCTCCTTAAGAATATTTTTATTGCTTCAAATACACCTTATTCCCTTGGTTTTCCTACTAACACATGGTTCCTCTTATTTCAGTGACCACTTCTTTTTAGTTTCCTTTGCTTGCCTTTTCTCATCTTCCCAACTTCTTAACATTGGAATGTCCTAAGGTACTCAGCCCTGGGATCTTTTCACTATATACATTCATTCCCCTGGTGATCTCATTCAGTTACATGAATTTAAATAGCATCTATATATTGAAAACTTACAAATTTATTTCTCTCGTCTGGACTTTTTCCCTGAACTCTAGACTCCTATATCTAAGTACCAATTCATTAGGGTATTGTGGTTGGCAGAATAATAATCCTTACCCTAAAATTCCCATGTCCTAACCCTTTGAAACTGTGAATATGGCAAAAGGGACTTTGCAGATATAATTAAATTGGGCATCTTGAGATGCAGAGATTATTCTGTATCATCGGGGTTTTCTCAATGTAGTCACAAATGTCCTTATTAGTGAAAGAAAGAGTCATATGTGTCAGAGAAGATGTGTTAATGGAAGTGGATGTTAGAGATTTGAAGATGCTATGCTGCTGGTTTTGAAGGTTGAGGAAGAAGCCACAAGCCAAGGAATGTAGGCAGCCTCTACAGGTGTCCTCAAACTATGGCCTGCGGGCCGCATGAGGCCCACCGAGGACATTTATCTGGCCTGCCAGGTGTTTTTGCTGCTGCTGCCTGTCCTGCTTAGCAGCCGACTCGTCCCAGGCCCACAGTGTGCATGTGTGGAATGTGCGCCGCACTCTCCAATGGCCCTGCAATGGTCTGAGGGACAGTGAACTGGCCCCCTGTTTAAAAAGTTTGAAGACTCCTCCTCTAAAAGCTGGAAAAGGCAAAGAAACGGATTCACCCATCAGCCTCCAAAGGGGAACACAGTCCTGCCAACACCTTGATTTTAACAGAGTAAAACTCATTTCTGATTTCTGATCTCCAAAATTGTAAGACAGTACATTTTTGTTGTTTTAAGCCACTAAGTGGTGATTTGTTACAAGCAGCATTAGGAAACCAATACAGGTATCTAACGAGCTTTTGACATATAACTTGAACAACACTATACGATAGATCTGCCCAAACCAAAACCTCCTCTGGACTCCAGAGACATATACAGTTGCCTGCCAATCTATTCAGCATATCCATTTGAATGTCTAATAAGCATCTCAAGCTTATTATAATATTTCTAATACTTTAATTCTTATCTTTAAAACCTGCTTTTCCCACAGTCTTTCCCATTTCAGTGAAAGGCAACTCTTGTCTTTGCCGTTGCTCAGTGCAAAACCTTGGAGTCATTTGTAACTCATCTCTTTTTCTCATATTTGACATCTAACCATTAACAAATCACATTACATTTATCTTTACAAATACCCAGAACCTGACCAGTTCTTCACTTTTACCACTACTACTCTGTCTCAGCTACTATCATTTCTTTCTATTCTGTTTTTTTTTTAATTTGAGATATAATTTTACCCCTTTCAAGTGTGCAATTCAGTGTTTTTAAAAAATATTCATGAAGTTGTGCCTCCAACACCATGATCTAATTCAAGAATATTTTCCTAATCCCGAAAAGAAACAGTCTACTCACTTTTAGTCAATCTCTTATCTTCACCCACTCCCAGCCACTCAAGTTACTGAGTGTATCAGTAGGTTATTTTTATTGCTGAGTAGTATTCCATGGTATGAATGTATCACGGTTCATTCATCCATTCACTTTTTGAAAAACATATGGGCTGTTTTCCAATTTGGGGCTAATGCAAATAAAGCTGCTATGAACAATTGTGTACGGATTTTTGCATGAACATAAATTTTCCCTTCTCTGGATAAGTATTTAAGGATGCAATTGTTGGATCATATGGTGACCCGTATCACATGTTTAGTTTTATAAGAAACTAACAAACTGCTTTCCAGAGTGGCTGTACCATTTTATATTCCACCAGCAATGTATGAGTGATCTAATTTCTCCACAGCTTCACCAGTACTTGGTGTTGTCAGTATTTTTTTAATTTTAGCTATTCTAGTAGATGGATTGTGATATCCCATTATTTCCTTTTATGGTTCGTGTGGTTTAGGGTTTCATTTTGTTGCATATTTACTAATGAGCATGTAGGCACTCAGGATTTCACTTATATATTTATCAAATCCTCATGATAATTCTGTAAACTAAGTGTTTTCTTCCTATTTTTATGCATGATAAAAAACTTTGGTTCAGAGAAGTTAAGTATATTTTCTAACCAGTGATTGTCAAGATTGAAATTTGAACTCTTAATTCTAATGTCTGTGCTAATCAACACACTAGGTAAGGCAATCACAGACCAGAGTTTGGAAACTTATCTTCAGGGCAAATATAAAGAGAAGCTTAGTCTCTGTGTAAGTCACTCTATCTACCTTGAAGCAAAAGTTATACTCTTGGCAATGGGCAAGAGAGTGGTAGGGACAGATCAGGGAAAAAGAAGAGAACCTATACTTCTTGCCTTATTGGAGGGCTTTTGGTGGAATGAATATCTTCTAATTGGGTTCAGACTTGTTCCTTGTTTTTAGGGTCTATTATATAGACCTGTACTTAAGGATTTTTCATGTGCACTATTTATTTTGGAAAATGTGATGGGATTTTTTAAGGCTCAAATGCAAAAAAAAAAAAAAAACAACCTTTCAAAAATAGGTTTTGACTAGCAACTTCAAATTGGAGTTTTTTGTAATTAGTAGAAACAGAAATTCACTAACTATGCTATAGAGTTACAGTAAAAAAAAAGTGATAATGTCTTATTGGGTAACTGATCATCTTCTTAAGAAGTCAGTTCAGGGGTGTATACATACTGCTTGCCATTAAACTGGTAAGTGTAATGTATGTTTTCAACTTTTTATTATGAAGAGTTTAGAACATCACAAAAGTAAACGGAAGCATATAGTAAACTCCCATATACCCATCTACTAAGCTCTAACAACCATCTACCCATAGCCAATACTGTCCTTTAACATATCATCCATTTTTCATCCTTAAATGTTATTTTGTAGTAAATCTAAGATGTCATATTATCTGTATATATTTCACTATATATTTGTAAAAAATAAGATGTCTTTTAAAAGCACAATCACAATGCAATGATCATATATAATAGAATAATAATTATTTAATATCATCAGTAGGCAGTATTAAAATTCCCAATTATCTTATAAATGTCATAGCATTTTTTACATTAAGAAATTAGAATGCAGGCCGGGCGTGGTGGCTCATGCCTATAATCCTAGCACTCTGGGAGGCTGAGGCAGGAGGATCATTTGAGCTCAGGATGTCGAGACCAGCCTGAGCAAGAACAAGACCCCATCTCTACTATAAATAGACAGAAATTAGCTGGACAACTAAAAATATATAGTAAAAATTAGCCAGGCATAGTGGCTCATGCCTGTAGTCCCAGCTACTCGGGAGGCTGAGGCAGAAGGATCGCTTGAGCCCAGGAGTTTGAGGTTGCTGTGAGCTAGGCTAATGCCACAGCACTCTAGCCCAGGCAACAGAGTGAAACTCTGTCTCAGAAAAGAAAAAGAAAAAGAAATTAGAATGCAAATCATATCCACACATGTGATTGGTTGTTATGTCTCTTAAGTTTCTTTTATGTCTGCCATTCTACTTTTTGTTTTCTATATGGTTCTTTTTTGTTCATGTATTCTTCCTTTACTGACTTTTTTGAATATGTGAATATTTTATAATGTAGTGTTTAAATTTCTTTAGTGATTTTTTTTCTGTACATTTTTTCAGTTATTTTTTAAGTGGTTTCTCTAGGGTTTACCATCCACATTTTAACTTATCTGAATCAGCATCAGATTCTACTAACTCCACACATAGAACTGTTACTCCTACATATTAATAGCTCTATTCTCTTTCTCATTTTTGTGGTATTATTGTTATATATATTACATCTATTAATGTTAAGGACCCAACAACGCATTTTTAGAATTATTACTTTAGCATCTGCAGTAATTTATTTAGCCCAGTACTGATTTGTTCCCACCTGCCTCCTTTGTGCTACTATTAGTGTATATATGTTACACATATATATGACATTTCTACATGTTATAGGCCCAAGATAACATTATGCACATACTGTATTGTTTTGTACAATTGCATCTTAGTTATGAGGAGAAAGGTCAGATAACATGAATTTATAATTTTTTAAATAATCATGTTTTTACTTTTACCAATGCTCTTTATTCATGTGGATTTGAATTACCATCTAGGGTCACTGGCATTCAGTCTGAAAAACAACCTTTATTATTTCTTGTGAGCAGTTCTGCCAGCCGCAAATTCTCTCTGTTTTCACTTATCTTCAAAAGTATTTTGCCTTCGTTTTTGAAAGATGGACCTATGTTTCTCTTTTATTTTCTCAACTTTTATTACAGAGTCACTTATAATAGTGGCAAGTGTAATAGGATGTGAGGATAGACTAGGAGAGGAGAAAGCAAAGATATGGAGATGGGCCTGTAAAAGTAGGTGTGGTGGAAGGGGCGGAGAAGGGAGACTGGTTGGACTGTGGCAGAGGGTTGAGTCTGGCTAATGATGGTATATATGGTATATACATTAAGATAGGCAAGATGGTATCCATTAGGCAAGGGCCTTTAACACCAGTAGGAAGCTTGTACTGTTTATTTTTGCAAGCAACAAATGTGGACTCTAGATAACTTGAACTGTACACACATATACACACACATTCATCTCTCTCTATATATATATGTATACACACACATACACACATACATTAGAAGAACACAGGATAACTTCTAGAACTTAAGGAAATGTATAATAAGTATGCCTTAGAAAGAACAAGAATTATGATAGCTACAAGGCCACAGGAACAAAAATACATACTCTTCAATGTTCTGCTTTTAGGATGAGCCGGATCCCAATAAAATTCAATCCTTTGAGTCAAGATGCAAATTCCATCGGAAGTCTGATTCACTTGGCCTGGCTTACGTAACTAGCCTTTGACAAGAGGAAGGTGGGACAGCATCTAATGGGGAAGGGATTGTTTCCCAAAGGGAAATTATGGTGCTGTTACCCAAAATGGGTTCATGGTTGCTATGCAATTAAAAACATCAGATGCACATTGCACCACTGAAAGTGGAATTTAGGAAGAATAACTTCTGGAAGTGTTCATTATGGACTGGAGAAAGCAGGGATGCAGAATAGTAAGCTAATTTAGAGTAGCCTGTATGAGGTTGGTGACAATGGGAAGGGTAATAATCAACTTATTTAACAGAAGAAATAAGACCAGCAAAGGAGCTAGAGAAGAACTAGAAAGCCAAACAATCAAAGAAATCATGTTATGAATAGTGTCAAATACTCTAGTCAAGGAGAATATAATTGAAGGAAAAAAATCAGATTCTTCTGGAAACATTGTTCTATTCTTAATATTGCAGGTAAATAATCTTCCTAACATTTGCTCCCCTGCTTACACACACTTCAAAACTGGTTCTCCACTGCTCACAGGATCTAAATCTTTAATATAATATCAAAACTGTCCATGATCTGGTTTCTTATTCCCTCTCAGGCCAAATCTCCTATTATGTCATTTCATGTTCCAGTTGTGTTGTATCTATCCAGGTGTCATCTCCTTCGGGAAAACTTTTCTGATCATTTCGAGTCTGGCCTAGTGCCACTCTTACATGCTCCCATAACACACATTCTCTTGTGTTGCATCCCAACACCTAACACAGTGCCCAGCATATAATATGTGCTAAAAATATTTTGAATAAGTGCATAAATAAATGAATTAATGAATGAATGGGTTTTGGTAGCCACGGAAAGCAGTTGCCTGATTATGGTTGGTATAAAATCAGCTTGTTAAAAATAAATTAGAGACCAGTAGAGATTGGGAATGGGAGTTATTTTGTATCTGTGAAGTGTATCAAAAGTTATTTAATTTTGGAATCAACCTGGTGAATGTGTAGGCTTCTTGACAACTTTCAGTTAGTTACTACTTTTTAAGCACTAGCTACAGTATATAATTTGCTAAATTTCAAAAGTAACTTATTGCATTTTTTTTACGACATTAGCCATGACTCCCAGTCTTCATTACACATGATTATGGCTGGTGTGCTTGTCCCCAGTGTTGTTAGTGGCCTCTACTTCACCATTGTGTTGATTTCCCCAAACCACTCCCTCGAAAAAACTGCCACTGGCCAGTAGCTTCCAGTGTCTTTTTGCTTTGTGGTTGATGGAATTTAATGTTTTCCAACAACTCCTGAAAAGGCATTGATTGTGATGAAAACTTCTTGTCATATTGGGCCTTTGTACATGTTAAGCATGAGCTACTTCTCTTTGTTTATAATCATAATTGGAGGATGTTTTTTTGAAAAGTTGAGAGCATGCATCTAGTTTTTAATACATATAATCATAATTTAGGCTTCTATTTCAGATCTGGTTTCATGACCATATTATTTTCGACAACTCTACGATTTTCTTAAAAGGCCTGTAAAACAAAAACAAGGTTATCATTTCACTTTAGGCTATTAAATGTGCTTTATGTATTCCAGTCTGTTTCTGTGGAAATAGATACAACACAGGAGCCTTGGCAGTATGACAAGCAATTAAGACACCAAGATGTTTAGCCATGTATGAGTATTTTCTCACAGCAAGACCTCAAAGCTTAGCCTGCTACTGACATTGTTAGTCATTGAATCAATTACACAAGATGAGGTTGACAGGTATAATTATATATTTCTATGGTGATTATGTATGGTCTGCCATAGAGACCAACAAGCCTGTTACTTTGTACTCATTTAAGTAGTCACTTGTACAGCAAAGTATTTGGAGTTGGAGAGCTTCTTTGGAGTGAAGGAAATCTAAAATAAATCCACTTCCAACTCTAACTAATGTCATTGGATTGAGTAACATTGTCATGGTCATTAGAGTGATGTTCAGCTCCCAGATGATGATGCCCTGCCATCTTCTAGAAATATGTGTGATTATATGGGACTGTGGTGAATAAAATAATTGATAGTAAAAGTACCAGATATTTGACTGAAATCAAACCCAGCTTAGTAACCTGTTCAGAAATGGAGAAAGATTGTTTTAAAAATTCAAACTAGTTTGTACACGTGGACACAATTTGTACCTGTTTTCTTTTTATTAATACAGATAGTTTAGATTCAATGGGAGGGAAGAACCTGGATAGCAATGTTTAAGACATTAGTTGCTTTCTACATGCGGTGCCCCTGTTACAATAGCTTAAATTTGCTTTGAGAGATTATGGTTTTTATATTCCCATTTTTCCCCAAGTGAGATTTTTTTGAAAGGTGGAATTGAACCAAGTCAGCCTCAAAGTATTTCATAAAGAACAAGGGATGCAATTTAAGAAATGTAATTGTCTTTTTAATCTCCCTTCTGTTTCACCAAGACATCCCTCAAAGGCAGGATATTTTTGTCATTAATGAAATCTTAATTAGCATATGTCTGGATCAGTGTTCGGTGCTGATCTGGGTCAAAGGCACCTATGATGCATCTGACTTACCAGAGGGTTAAGTTAAGTTCTGTAAATTAGGTCTGTGCTCCATGTGTGAGCATATTGGGAAATATCCAGCAGCTATCAGCAAATGCATAGATTGTACTCATGTTGTCACATCTGTTTTCAACCTAATTTTACCAATGTAACTGTCCTCAGGAATTCTCAGAACATGAAAGAAATGTAAAACAAACAAACAAAAACTTCAAAACAAAACAACCTAATTAGCCAAAATATACCATTTGTTACTGTGCCAAGCTTTACCAGTTTTTAAAAATATATGAAGCATTCTTAATTAATAAAGTTGTATTTCAAAAGTTGTATTTATTGAGTATCTACTATTGGTCTAACACTGTCATGGGTATTGAAGGAAAGCCCTGCTTGGGACATGGGCCTTCAGAGAACTGAGTTTACTTACAAAGAAGAGATGTATATAAAACTGCTCCACTTCCTGCTTGCTAAACTGAGAGGTACAAATTAGAAATGCTATTGGCATTTATAGAAGGAGGAGATTAATGCAGTTAGAATAGTCAGGAAAGGCCAATAAGGGAAATGGAGCCAGAACCAGAAGTCTGGATATTGATGGACAAAGGAAAGGTGAAGGCATTTCCTTTGAAAGAAACAGCATGAAGCAAGAACTGAAGTCAGCTACTGTAAGCATGTTGAGTTCAGGGACCAAGGAAGAAAACTTCTTGGCTGGAATGGAGGATTTGTGTTTGTAAGTGTTGAGAAATAACACTGGAGAGAGGTGAGTAAAAATTGCAGTGTCAAGCACTAGAGTCTGAACTTTATTGTGTAGGCAATAAAATAGGCAACTTTATTATGTAGGCAATACTTTCAGTGGCTCACTGAAAGTATTTGAGAAGAGTGATACCAACAAAATTAGCGTTTTCAGATGATTGCTTGGGTGGCTGTACAGCATTTGTTCTCCAAGTGTGGTGCCTGGTCTAGCAGAGTTGGCAACATCTGGGAACCTGTTAGAAATGCTAATTCTTGAGCCCCACCCCACACCTACTGAATCAGAAACCCTGAGGGTGGGGTCCAGAAGTTTGTGGCTTAACAAGCCCTTAACAGGTGATGCTGTCAAGTAGGACAAACACTATTTATTAAGGGAGGTCAAGTAGGAGGCTCTTGCATAATTCAGCCCCTTGGCAATAAGGACCTAGATTAGGCTCTTCATCTCACAAATTAAATAAACAAACCACTCACTTGAGAGTATAATCTACTGATTTTCTCATGCCTAAAGTGATTAGCTGATGGATGAATGATCTATACATATGCATTTTTATACACATATTACTGAAAATGTGATAAAATAGGGTAGCTGAAGAATAGAATGGTTTCATGACTAGAATTTTTAGACCTTTTGAGTATTTCTGCCAGCTCACCAGTAGCTATTTATCTCACTCCTACATTTTCTCTGTCGTCTATATCGTTATAATATCCTCCAAGTTTTTTTTGACAGGGGCTAGTCATGATTCATCCATGTAACACTACTAGAGATTCTGTCTCTCTGATAACCTGTTGTTAATTTTTCCAGTGCCATTTTTATGGTTGCCATGTGTTTTGGATTTCCTCAAAGTTAAAGTGATGTTTATTGCATTTGGGAGTTTGAGGAGGGGTTCCCTTCACCTATGATACATAGACTATGTGTGAATGGTAACAGACCAGCTGGTCAGTCCAATCAACAGAGAGATAGTGGGCCTGGAGAGAAGAACTTTAGAAGCTGGGATGTTCAGGATTGAGAAATCAAATCAGTTGAGCTGGTGACTTTTTCTAGTCTTTCAACTATGTAGTTATTTTGCCAAAATGAGGGCAAAACCAGTGCCTTGGAACTTAAACAGTAGTATATTGAACTTCAAGGTCAAAAGACTTGGGTTTGATTCTATAATTTACCACTGATTGAGACTTGTGTCCTTGAGCGAGTTACTTAATCTCTCTGAACTTCGGTTTTCTCATTTGTGATATTGGAAGTGGTGGTGTTTCACAGGGAGGTTGTATATAACCTTTGCAAACTATATAGTGCTGTACAAAGGTTATCTGCTAGTATAATTGTTCACTGTGGTTTTAGTGATGTGATAAAGAAGCAGCAGAGCCTACCAGAATAGCAGAACCAATCCATATTGGCTATGGCTTAATGTATGTGTCTTCAACTTGAGCCACCTATATAGTTCCAGCTGGAACCATTTTCTCTGATCCATGGTGTAGTGTCTCTTGTTGGTTGGGTAAATGTGGGAATAGTTTGACTACATAATGGGGGGATAGCATGACTTTATAATGAATTGTTTTGTGAGTCTTTGATTTCATTGATTTCTATAACTTGCCTAGAACTCTAAAATATCTGTCATTCGAGGATGTTTGGACTACGGGTAAATAGAATTTTACTAAGTTCCAAGAGAATAAAACCTAGAGTCATGGATTAATCACAGGATGCCCTGATTCAAATGTTTGCAAAGATATTCCACTCAGGAGGCAGTGGGGTATTGTAAGGAGTAGTGGATTTAGACCAAAACAGGCCGGAGTTTGAATCCTGTGTTGATTTACTGTCTGAGGCTCAGTTTTCTCATCTGTAAAATAGGGATTATATTGGGATCTACCTCATATACTTTATGTGAGAATTAATTTAAAGAACACATGTACAGAGATATTTTACAGTGTCTGCAAATGCTTGCTTTTTTTTCTCAAGGACACACTCCCCAAGCGTGGTGTTGTCATATGTTTTGAGGATCTTTTCTTTCACAGGTCCCCAAGTCCTGTGGATTTTATAG
This sequence comes from Mirza zaza, assembly GCA_008750895.1. Classification (NCBI taxonomy): domain Eukaryota; kingdom Metazoa; phylum Chordata; class Mammalia; order Primates; family Cheirogaleidae; genus Mirza; species Mirza zaza. The sequence continues at coordinate 26,014 of VSMD01082213.1, forward strand.
TATTGGAAGCATTTGGAAGGACAGAGTTCTGTGACTTAGTATAATGAATAATCCTGTTAAGAACAAAATACTTATATCTGGGAACTCATCTTAATCCTTGCTTCATATTTTTAAAGTATAATGTTTTCAATCATAATTTCATACAGTGCCTTAGACTGGAATTTGAGGTTCTCCATGATGTGGCCCTACCTAGTGTGAATTTGATTTCCCACTAATCCTCTGAATGGTGTTCCTGTAGCACTAGTTTATTCATTGTTCCCAATCATGCTAAGCACATTCCCATCCTGCATCTTTGCTCAGGCTATCCCAACTCTGGAATTTCATTTTTCCTTTGTATTGTGTGCAACCGCCATCCTCAAGATCTAGGATTACCTCCTTTATAGAGCCTTGCCTGACCATTTCATCCCATAGCACAGTGGTCCCCAACCTTTTTGGCAGCAGGGACCAGTTTCATGGAAGACAATTTTTCCAGGGAAGGTGGTAGCAGTAGGGGTGGAGCTCAGGTGGTGAGGCAAGTGATGGCAAGCTCACCCACCGCACACCTCCTGTTGTGTGGCGCCCCCCGCCAGCACCCCGTTCCTAAGTTTCATGGAAGACAATTTTCCACAGATGGGGGAAGGAAGTATGTGGGGGGAGGTGGAGCTCTGTGGCCGGATCCCTAACAGGCCACTGACGAGTACCTGTCCACAGCCTGGAGATTGGGGACTGCAGCCCTAAGGGATCAGTTGCTCCTCTGAACTCTTGTAGCATTATTGTTACCTATGCTTGTTGAATGGAAGGGTTGGTTGGATGAATGACCAATGTTTATACCAATCTGGAACTAACCTAAGTCTGTGAGTAAGAGAGTCTGCTGGATGGGAAAACCTCTTTCACATTTTACTCATAAGAAAGTACAAATATGATTTCCTCAACCAGAGTATAAGTCTCCTGAGAGCAGAGGGAGTATTTTGACACACAGGCAAAGTTTAATGGTGTTATCTATAAAAATAACATACACATCTGGTTATTCAGATGAAAATCTACCTTTTAAAACAATAGCACATATTCTCAAATTGGACCCCAAATGTTACCTTTTGTTTGCGGTCGATAGTCATCTTTTAGCAATAAATGCATGATTATCCTCAAAACATTCACATCTAATTGTACATGTAGAAGGAATAAGCACACGTTTTCTGAGTACCTACTTGACACCAAGCACTTTCCCAGGTAACTTTACAAATTCCATCACTGAAACCCTTGCCACAGACTACTTTGAATTAGTTATTTGTGTTCTCCCAAGTTTTATTCATCTTTTTCTTCCTCCCAGCATTTGGCCCAGTGCCTGGCATGCAGTAAGTGCTAAATAAATGTTGAACAAATGAATTCATGCGTAAATGAATGAAATCATGCAAGGCTTAAAACGTAGCCTCTAATGCCTTCCAATTTTTCTTCCAGAAATGTGCAGAGTAAGCCCCCATTTAACATTAAAGTTGTCAAAGACAAAAAGTCCCATGTCTTTCAGCTAGTCATTGCACTGCCCTTTTGTGCCTGGGTTTATGAAGTTGTTAAAAAAAAGTTTTCCTTGGAAAACTTTCACCAAGAAACTACCTAATGGGGGCCAGCTGCAGCTCCAGGTTTTATGAACACTTTGATAGAAACCACATTAAATAGCAACACTGGTTCACACATCAATTTTGCCATGTTAAATCCCAGCTTGGGCACGTGGGGAGTTCATGCAATATTGACTTTTTATCATCATCATTGCAGAAAATATGATTTGGTCTGGCCCCGCCATTAGCAGACATAAAGCAATATAGTCTCAAAGTGCCTTAAGAAAACTCAACCTGGTTACAAAGTTTTTTCTGTCTTTGGAGTTCAGTGAGGCCGGTGAGGGTCAAGGATTACCAAAGAAATACTCGAATGGTTCCCTAAATGGTAGTAGTAGTTGAACTGTTTCTTCTCATTGCAAACGTTGGTAGCTGTGTGGCCTCCTCAGTACTGACAGATTTTTTTTTCTTTTCTTTTGCTGTTTGCCACTGCTTTGGTATTTTCTTTTGGTGCAATCTCTGAATTTCATTGGTTCCAGATGTCTCACCCTTTTGCCTCTATTGGCACCCAAGCGGGAGAGGGTACAAATGGCTCAGGCACCATTTAATAGATCAAAAAAATATATAGATGTGTCTTTTGAGCTTCAGAAACCTAGATTAGAATCCTGATCCTGCCTAAGGCCAGCTGTGTGGTATAGGTGAATTGCTTAAATTGGGAGAACTTCAGTTTATTCATTTGATGAGATAAATAGTACCTTACAGGTTGTTGATCTGGGTCGAATAGTAGGTAAGAACCAGGTTTAGTGCCAAGCAGTTCTGGGTTTGCCTCTTAGCTCCATTTCCTGCTACTCGTATGACATTCTCTAAACTTCAGATTTGTCATCTGTAAATTGGGGATGAATAGGCCCTCACAGCACTATAGTGAAGATTAAATGAGAAAATGCATGTAAAGTGTTTAATACATAGTAGGTACACAATAATAACAACTATTATGACTATTTTCTAAGAAAGACAAAAGAGGACAGGATATATGGCTGACTGTGACAGAAGTTTCTGATGAATTACTCCAATTCAGTAGTTTTCAATGAGGGGCAGTTTTGATTCCTTAGAGAACATGTGTCAAGGTCTAAAAGACATTTTTTATTTTCACAAATCAGAAGAAGTGCTACTGTTTAATAGTGGGTAGAGGCCAGGGATGCTGCTAAACATCTTGTAATGTACAAAGAAACCCCTAATATAAGAAATTATCCACTATAAAATGTTAATACTGCTGAGGTTGAGAAACCCTGCCCTACTTTGAGAAACACAATCTACTGGGCTTATTGCGACATTTAGAAAGCCATTTATTATAATTTTGTTTTCAGCCTTATATATTTATTCTTTCTCTCCCTTCCATTTATGGGGAATTATGTATTTTAAAATGCCAAGTTCAGCTATAATCATAGATTCCATCATGGTTACGTTTCCTTTTCAGTAGTATTGCCACAATGCCCTATCACCTTTGTCATATTCTGTTGTTTACCAACTAAAGATGATCATATTATTTCTGAATTTTTAGTCTAACTCTTTTCACCCTGAATTAGATAAACAAGGTCCATATACCTCTAACAGTGAGCCATACTCCAATAGCTTGTGAGATTATTTTCTTTCCTTTGAACACAGTACAGAGACAAGTGAGAGTCTGTAACCTTTTAGAACTTGGTCTCATGGGCATGAACTAAATTCACTTTGCAGGGGTAGTCTGGCCCTACAAATGAGTTTGCCTTGAAAACCAAATAATTTATAATAGCTATCACCATCAATATTTCTAAAGGTTTCTAAACTTGTTTATAAGATAAACATACACATATGAATGTATAGAGGACCATTATAAATGAGAGAAGACTGGAGTTACAAGCACAAGGAATTATACCAGGAAGGAGGAATATAATAGCTCTTGAAATGAAATGGTAAATTTAGCTCTGAGCTTCCTGGTAGTCAAGGTAAAAAATGAAAACACAGTTCCAGTTGTCTAAAAAAATATCAGATACACAAAAGAAAGAGTTTCTGCCTCAGAACAAGATTCTATGCAGGCTTTATCACATGGAGTATAATATAAAAAAAAATCATATACAGCATTCCATTGTTTTCTGCAGAGAATGGCTTCTTTTAGATCAATTTTTGGGGAAGAACAGGGTCTCACTCTGTCATCCAGGTTACACTGCAGTGGTATGATCATAGATCAATGCAGCCTTGAACTCCTGGGCTCAAGTAATCCTCTTGCCTCAGCCTCCTGAGTAACTGGGACTATAGGTGCATGTCATCATGCCTGGCTATTTTTTTTAAAAAAATTATTAGAGATAGGGGTCACACTAGGTTGTCAAGTCTGGTCTTGAACTCCTGGCCTCAAGTGATCCTCCTGCTTCAGCCTCCCAAATAAGTGCAGGAATTACAGATGTGAGCCACTGTGCTCAGCCTAGATTAATTTTGAATAGCAACTGAAGGCTTTATGAAGTCATTCCCATATGGATCTAAGCAAAATCAGTTAAAATATATGACCTTCTGCTTATTTAATTTGCATAAAATCAGGCCTTGGAGAGTCTAAAGTGTCGGATGGTCAACGTGTCCTTTACACCGCTTCTTTAACATTACTTATTTAAATCATGTTTTCCACTTGGTAAAATAACTTTTTAGTAAAGATTAGACTCTCCAGTGAATAACTAAGTTACAGCTCTGGGAATGAAAAAAACTATAGCTTTAGATTATGACTACTACTAGTCAGAATGGGCTACATATGCTGTGATCAAACAATACCCAAAGCTTCATAGTTTAATACAACAAAAAACATTTTGATCACTCATGTTCCATCATGAATCAGTCAGTAGGTAGGTTTGCTCCATGTCATCACTCCATAGCATTTCATGACATCATCTCAACTCTGTTCTTCAGCATTACCAGGCCAGGGCAAGAGAGCTCTGGAAAGTCCGACAATTAAATGCTTCTACCCAGAAGTAACCCATAGCACTTTCAGTCATACTTCATTGGCTAGAGCAAGTGACATGGCTGTGCCTAACTTCAAAGGGACTGGGGTTTGCATTTCTAAGCTATGCCCATTTCTTGTTCTAGAGAAGAACTACATCTTGTTTAGCAGTTGTAATGCCTATCACACTTGCCAGCCAGGTGGCAGGGTTGGCATTCTGCTTTGTAAATTAAGCAGGGCTCCTGGCGCTGTCACACAGAAGGAGGGCCATCCCAAATCTGTACCAGATTAAATTTCAGGGATGTCTTCAGACAGGACCACAATTCTTAATTGCCTCTTTTGAAATCCACTATTCAAAACAGTTCAGTTACTGTCTGTGACATGTTGTTTCCATTCCCATTGGTTTCAAAATAGGGATATGTTTCAGTGCCTGGACTAACAAATGATCACTCATATTTCTTCCATGTCTGATAGTTTAGGAAAGAAGGTTCTTTGGATAGTCAAGCAGGACCCTGAGACTGTCTGACTTTTTGAGGGCTTCTTAGCTCCTAGTAGCAGAGTCAGATTTGTAATTCACAGGTCCTGCATTTTTGTACTTTTCAACCTTACTTATTGCAGGCATCTGACTTAAAAAGATGCAGGATTAATCTCTTTCACCTGTAATGCAAGTCAGGGGCACTGCTGCTGCCAACTTGTTGGAGTGAAATGAGTTGCGATCAGATGCCCAAGATCACCAAGATGTCAGTTTCAGGTAAGCTCCAAGTAGAGGGTATAGCAGCCCCTCCACTCTTTCCCTGCTGCTAGCCTTCAGGCTGCAGAAAATTGGAGTTGGAATCCTGACCACCTCCCAACACACTAACAGGTGTGCCATATTATTTTTTGAAGTATTGATAGTGCTAGACTTTTTGAAAGGAATGACATTACAGCTATTATTCTTTGTTAATCAGTTTACTTGTTGGCATACCATGAGCCATATTGTTTATTGAGGTATAAAAATTATTTAATCTTAGTGCATTAGTTATCATATATAACATGGTACAGGGCCACTGCAGCTAGCTGACTCAGCTCCCCAAATTTTCCAGTTGGTCCCCATACAATTGTTCTTCCTATTTCTGTAATCAGGAGTGTCTGAGAATGCTGGTTTTGGAATGAACTTGAAGGAGAAAGGAACCAGAACCTTAAGAAGTGAGACCCATTGGAAGCACGAGAATTATTAGACTTTCCAGGAAAATGCATGGGGTGAGGGTAGCGTGGAGACATGGAAGGGAGTGGTTAGGAGCAAGAGGACCTGTAAGCCAGAAAAAAAAAAATGTAAGTGGGAAATATCTCACAAGGATGTGAAAAGGAACTTTCAGTAAAGGCTTACTCTATAACATCCATTCTGTAAATCTAATTTGCTGAAGGAACTGCCCCCACCACACCACCTTCTACCTCGCCCCACCTTTTTTTTTATAACTGCTACCAAATGGCTTCAGTTTTTAATTCTTTGCTTTTTGTTTTATGGCCTACAGCTTCATACAAAAGTGTGAGTGCCCTCTCCAGATGGACTGTGCACCTCATTTGGGAAGAAGGGCAGCCGATTTTCATCATCTGGGCCTTTAAGAACTCTCTAGGTAGCCCTAAAATACATAAAAGTGCAAATGGTGGACAGGAAATTTAGCAATGTCTCTTGCTGAACAGAGTATGGATTTTAGTCAGTTCATTTTTCTTTTACTGTTGGTTTGAACTACCAGCCTTGCAGGCACACTAGAATATGGAGGAGGGGGCTTGTGTGCACAGCACAAGTCTGTTCTTGCTAGGTGACACTTTTTATTCTGAAATTGCTTTCAATGCAGACATTCCCAGTGATCCTGGGTGCTTCATCCCGTTTTTGGCCATATGGCTTTGCTCACAAAATTCCTCAGGCTCTTCCATCTGATGTTTTCCCACCACGTGGCCACAAATTGACTACTCGTTTTGCCTAGAGCTTTTAATTGGTTTAAATAATAAAATCCCCAAGTCTTTGTTTGTTGGCACACAGAACTGAGCACACAATTGCAAATGAGTTGGGCGACCTGCTTTGATTCAGTGATTAGTCATTGCTCTTAATTGTTTTTACAATTTCCACCTGAGTGATCAGGAAATGAAGCACCGCCTCACACTTCCAGCAAGTTGCAAAGGACCTAACTATGGTATTTCCTTATTGACTATTTCCTTGCCTGGGAGAAGGCTGCGTTAAGATGTTGTGGTTTGGGAGGCGGGTGCTGCACAGCTAAAGTCAAGCCTTGGCTTTTTAAACCGATTCCCGTCTGACTTTGGGAAGTGATAGCGACAGATTAAGCCATGTAGCATAAAAAGAGACAGGCCCCCAAAAGGACTCTGAGGCCCTGGTCATAGCACAGCATAAACATGGAAAACACAAATGTAGCTTTGGGAGACAGAGCTTTCCTCCTGCCTCAAAAGAGGACTTTTTTGTTTAAGGCATTTTTCTTTTGTTTTGCTTTGCTTAGCTCTCCTCGTTTATTTTCCTACATCATTGGTGCAGATGGCAGATTAGCGGCAATGTCTTTGGTTTTTTTGTTTGGATCTGTTGTATTTTCCTTTGGTGGTCAGGTCTCTGAACTTCTGAAACAGAAATATCAGCAACTGTAATGTTGACTCTTTTTTTTAAAGAGAAGTTGTTTTTCATTTTAAAACTTTTATGACAATCCCCATATGAACACTGTTTCCTGTGTCAGGAATGTACTCCACATCCACCAAGCACCTACTACCTACTCCTTGTCCCCTTGGTGACTCTTATCAGGACTCAGCTCAAGGGGCTGTTCCTTCACAATATTTTCCTGGTCAGCCCTCCACCCCACATCCTAAGCTGACATGATAATGCCTTCTTTCCCACTCACTGCACTGTACCTTGAACAAACATTAGGCATAATTATATTTGTTAGGTATTGACATGCTCCTTCCTTACTATTAGAGTGTATGCCCCCAAGACAGGGGCGAGGAAGCACTGAGCACAGGTTTATTGGGGCCCTGTGGTCCAGTGGAGGGAGCAGAGACCATAGATTTTGGAGTCAGTCCAACCTAAAGTTTAATCTCAGTTATGCAAACTAATAAATTGAGTGACCTCAGGCAATTTACATGACTTCTCTGAACCTCACTTTCCTCTGAACCTCAATGTCAACTTCTTAATCTGAAAAATAAGAATCATAAGATCTACCTTGTGAGATTTTGGGGAGGGCTCAATGAAATATTATGTATCAAGCACACAGCACCATGTGTTGGCACAGAGCAAGTACTCTGGAAATGGCCAATCCTCCAGGAAACCACCCTTTCTCCCATCCCAGAGAAGGGCCTGCTGTCATCTGATTTCATACCCTGCCTAGCCTCCTCTTCCTTGGTTCTGACAAACTTCAAGATAACATGGATGATTTCTGTCACTTCTACTTTGTCAACCACCTGATTGGGAGAAGTCCTTTGAAGCCTCTCCTGTCCCATTTTGATGTCCCTTGCCTAATATTATAGTATGATTAGATATATCCATCTGCAATGTAAAACCACATTGAACTTACATGGCCTCATTCATCATGATGAGCCTAAAGTTCTTTGTAGATATAATGAATTATGGAAGGGAGAGATGATACTTAAAAGAAGGTAACTTTATCAAGCATGCATAAGATGACATTGAGTACTCTAGCTCCATCCTGGAGATTCACGCTGCATATTAACATCCTTTAAGGCTGTGGTCCCCAACCCCCAGGCCACAGCTCAGTACTGGTCCATGGCTTGTTACAAACTCCCATCCCAGCCCCTGTCCGTGGAAATATTGTCTTCCATGAAACTGGTCCCTGGTGCCAAAAAAGTTGGAAACCACTGCTTTAAGGGGCCTGACAGTAAGGAAACACATGTTAAAGTGATGCTACAGTTTCCAAATTGGTTCCACAATATGCCTACTAACTTCCTCAAGAACTTGTGTTTTCCCAGAGTATGCTTTGGAAATGCCAGCTTATGGAAATAATATTTCTCTTTGCTGATGGAGCCTCAGGATGCTGAGAGAGAAAATAACTCATGGAAGGCCTTGTAGAGAGTGCAGGATGGTCAACTTGGCTTTGGTCCTTCCCACACCACACCTTAATGACAAGCACTAGCTTCCTGGTCTTGTCAAGGGTCCAAGTACCAAACCTGTCATGGATTCTAGTTTCCTGCCCTTGATCCCTGCAGTTCTTGATCTCTTGCCTGGCTCCCTGGCCATGACCTCACTTCTCAGATGTGGTAGTGTTCTTAGCTTCCCTCCTCAATTCAGGCTGGCACTCAGCCCTTGAACTAGTCTTGCCTCTGGCCATTAAAGATAATGAGCCCTTGCAGTCCATCCAGCCTCAGCCCTTTAGAAAGAGAACCAGACATGTCATCAGGTCATCCCAAAGACATTATAGTAATAGCAAACACTTAGCACTTACTTTGTGTCAGGAGGTCTGGCTCCAGAGTCCAAATTCTTAACCATTTGTTATATGAATCTGCCTCTCTTTACAAAGTAGTAGCAGATACAGTTATTCTTCCCAGAGATCTTACATTTAAGCTGAGGCCATCAGACAAGATTTGTGGAACAGATCATTAGCACACAGGGGGTTATGTGATTAGGTGGAACACTACATGGAGCAAGAGCTCTAGAAATTGGTGTACAAAGTGGGCTCCAGCAAAAAACAAAATAAAAAAAAAGCCAAAAATGACCAGAAGCAGGGAGAAGCTGCTATTTAAAGTTGCCAACAGCTTCTTACTTTTGCTTTGAGAATTCATCATTGAGAAAATATTGCTCTTTTCTTTTGGGAAAATCACTTCAATGGGCCTTTGATACTGCAAAGATCCAGCTTGGATTCTGTTCTAGAATGAAGAGGTTGTAAAAATGAAGAGCTCTAAACTGCCTTGTAGAAGATTGTACCTGGTGGGCTTCCTGGGGGGTGGGGGCAGAGTTGCATCTCTGCAGAGATTATGATGCTTTCCACTGGAGGCAAGGAAGGCTTTCCTTCTCTCTTTTGGCCTTGAAAGAGAAGGTTGGGGGGTGACCTCTAGATAGTGTGGACAAGGTTGAAGACACTCCCTTATGTGGGAGCTAGGCTAAACATTTGCCATGGCAGTGGGTGCTGGGACTTAAGAAAAAGCCAGTTGATGGGAGCCCTTGTAGACAAACCTGGCTGACAGAGCCTGGGCAACAGGATAACAAGTAACCAATGTTAATATATTTTTCTACATTGTAATTCCCCTCAGTTATCCCCAAGTCTTTTTTTTTTTAATCTTTTTTTTTCTTTTTTTTAATTTCAGCATATTATGAGGGTACAGATTTTAAGGTTTCAATAAATGCCCTTCCCCCCCTCCCCCCACAAGTCTGAGTTTCCAGCATGACCATCCCCCAGATGGTGCACATCTCACTCATTATGTATGTATATACCCGCCCCCCTCCCGCCTCCCCCCTGCCCAATACCCTATTACTGTAGTACCTATGTGTCCACTTAGGTGCTGCTCAGTTAATACCAGTTTGCTGGTGAATATATGTGTTGCTTGTTTTTCCATTCTTGGGATACTTCACTTAGTAGTATGGGTTCCAGCTCTAACCAGGAAAATATAAGATGTGCTGTATCACCGTTGTTTCTTAGAGCTGAATAGTACTCCATGGTATACATATACCACATTTTATTAATCCATTCTTG